>PNEQ01000326.1:4392-40908 GCA_003012365.1 Medauroidea extradentata
CCCTAGTGCTCATGTACCTATCAGTATAAAACAATCAGTAACACCGCCGAGTGGGATCATTAACAGTACCTGGACAGACCACCCCCTGAGTGTAAGAGTCTTGAAGTGTAATACTGGGGAGTATTGCTGGCGCCCACCCTAACATCTCATATAACATCTAAATTAAATTGATCTCATCCCGCTCGAGAGAGAGTGTCAAATTGATACTTGCTTCCTCTGATTTACACTTATTTTTGTATGAAGCTATCAATATTTTTCCCTAAAGTTACAAATTAAATGTTGATACTGTTTAAGAAGGATGAAATGTAAATAGAGAGGAAACTGTAGCCTGTATTATGTATGTTTACAAAAAGTTTTAAAAACAGAAGGGCCAATTTAATCAATGTTAGTAGTATACACCACACCTTTTCTTAATCTATACTCACATATTTCATCTGTCCTGCAATTATGAATTAACTTGTAAAAAATGTTAAGTAATAGATGTTTTGTTACAGTTTTTGTTGTTTCCCTCCATTTACACGTTCCCTTCTACTGTATTACACAATTTTTCATTTGTCCCTTATAAAGTAATATAGGGGTTCTACTGTTCACTACCATACATCCTCCTTCGTAGCTGTTCATAATAAGATAAACAGATTTTTTAAACATACTGTAGTACAATCATGTTGGTTTGAAATCTACATGCTAAAATGTTTTCTTCAAGTACATATGATTACTTTTTATTCAATTGCATACACCCTTTTTTCTTTGCTAGCAGCTCAACTCTTCACCAACAGATTGGACTGCTCACTTCATGGTAAACACTTGCTGACAGTTCAGTAGGAAAAAAACTATTAAAACTGTTTGTCCATTAATTAGTGCTAAATGACTTTACACACCTTATAAATTTTTAAAGAACAGTTACTTTTTAAAATGGTTCATTTTGGTATCCAAAATTAATTACTTTCTAGCCAAGAGACAGCTGATATTTTACTTAACAAAATTCAATTCCATAACAATTGCTTCACTAATGGTAGTAATGAATCATGAACACACCACCACTGAAAAATCGCATCTATTACTGTTTTATACAACTTGTGCACAGTTTTTTAACATATGTGCTGTAAAATAACAGCAATTATTATTGATTTGACATAACACTTAAACGAGGATCTCTTGTTGAGAAGAAACACCAGTTCAGGTCATTACACTTAAAAAAAGTGTTGACGCATGGGGTGAGCAAGCAAGACAATTCTAAGTAATGATACCATTATATTATTACAGTAAAGGTAAGTGGGCTTTAAGCGTCATCGACAGCGAGGTCATTAGAGACTGTGATACAAAACTTGGTACAATGACAGGAGTTAGGAAAGGAGTCGGCCATGGCCTTTGTTAAGGAACCATCCCAACATTCACCTGGAGTGACTTCAGAAAACCAAGGAAAACCTAAATCAGCCGAAGCCAGGAATTGAACCCGGGTCCTCCAGAAAGTGAGTCCAACGTGCCATTGTACCACCTCACTCGGTATATATGTTACAATGAATTTTAGTCAGCATGTCCAGTTGTAAGAAAACCTTTACATTTTACCAATCCTTTCCAGCCGTGTTTGACAATGTTGTTGGTCGCCAGTTTTTCTCTAGGACATCCAGTTTCCCTCATCCTCCATACTCAACCACGTTATCTCTCGCCAGCGCTAATAACCTAGATTTTGAGCACTAACTAGAATCTCCTCTTTACTTTCCAATCATCTCTCAGGAAATTTACATAAAAAACTTGAATTTGTTTACTTGTGCATAATTTGTTAATTCTTTCTATTATTCGTTTAACTATAATTGGGAAGTCAAAAACATACAAAAATATTGGTTATAAGAATACCTGATTTTGACAGTTCTTATCTGAGAAAGATACCTGCAGCTCCACTGATTTAAAAGTAACATCATTCTAACTTCCTCTAAAGACAAGGCTCTGCAATTCTGTTTACAGTCATTCTTAGAAGAGAGGAAGAGAGAGGTCAAAATCAGGCAAACTTATACTGTACAAACTATAGCTACATACTAGGTACAGTCGCTGAACAAGTTACACTTAAAGCACATTCATGTAATTTACATTCTGAGAAAATATTAACAAATTCAAGTACTTATTTAAAATTTAAAGATTTCCCAAAGTATACAACATTTCTAAAGACATAACTTGACCTGTATCTAGAGTATAGGCCGTTCACAATAAAGTTAGCACTGCATAAAGTTTTCTTCAAGCTGTCTTGCAGCCAGCTTTACTATTTTTAATATGAAAACTTCCATGTAACTAAAAACCAGTGTAAACATTCCAACACACTCAAAAGTTAACATTTATTGGCCCAATAAAACATATTTTCAATTAATTACATGTTATGCTTAGTGCTTAGTTTATAGTGAACATCCTATAACAAACTCTTAACATACAATGGCTTTGAAAAGCAACACTTCACTTAGATAGCAAAAGATCAAAAGTAGCAACGTACCTCCACTGCTACAAGGTTTCTCATCATCAGCGAACTAGGGTAATTCACAATGTTGTGGGCATCAAAGTAAATGGTGAACCGACGCAATAGTGTTGCTGTGAAGTAGCCTTCTGTATTTCCTGCTATACACATATACTCTGGCAATTTGTCTTCAATGTACGAATACGTTTCTGGAATTACTTCTTGGAGGAAGACAATATCTGGTTTTTCCCTGTTATTTGAAAGACAAATTAAAATAAGTAAAGAAGTTCACTACAACAGCACATAATTAAAGAAAATCATAAATTTTAAACAAGGTTTACTTCAATTTACGTATAAGAAAGCATGAAATACCCATACTTACAAAACACTTAGTTAGAAAACTTAAGAGTCAACTATCTGCGGGACCTCTTCCTTGAAATATCCTGAAGGTAATGTATTTGTAGCATGTCTAAAAATATACCACACAATACTGTATAAATTAACATGCAATTTTAATGTAACTGCTAATTAAAAAAACAGTCATTATGTAAAACCTTATCTCCTTTTGCGATGACATCTGTGAAGAAATGTCTTACAGAATACCATGGTATGGGTGCCACTGCCTACCCTAGGGCTCTGGAGAGAACACAGATAGGGATCTACGTGTCAAATTACATTACGCAGGGCTCTGTCCTCTCTCTTCACAATTGCTTTCTGACAAATATATTTTCTGCATTGTGAGAAGATAAAAGCATTGCCACAGGATTTTTTTAAAAAAAAAAAAAAAAAAAAAGAGAGAATTATGAGTCTATGATTGAATGTGAACAATCTTGAGCATTAAAACACTTGCTTACTAATAGTTTTATGGGTATCGAAAAACATTCTATAAGATCCTATAGTGATGTTGGTAGCAGTGAAATGAACAAAAAAAGTCAGTGATAGGACTGGTAGCATATTTATAAGAAGTTATACAGGTACTGAGTCCCACTTAATTTAAATAGTAGTCAGCACCCTTAAGGGGCCATTCTGACTACTTGAAACAAATTGCAGTAAGTTCTTGTTGTTTCTTCCTTTAACAAAACTGCTTTACATGCATTACATCTGTAAAGCTACAAAAAGAACACACACTTCAAACTTACTTATATAGGTTTAAAAATTCAGCACGCTTGCTGGAAAAATGATTTTCGGGCCCCTCACAATGACCATAATGCTTTTACAGAGTACATAATGTACCTGGGAAATACCAACCGGATTGAAAAAACACACAAACATAAACATGCATTGGAATTTACACCATACTTTCTATAAATAAAATGGTACCTACGTGAACTGCTTAGCATCTCAAATAAAAAGGACAATAGTACAACATTATATAACAGTTAAGAGGTAACACATACAGGAGATACTACATTACATATGCCGGTTACCAGTCCCTTAAGAGTTCCAAAAATTTTGTGCCTCACATACATCAAAAGCACAATCTATCTAGGGAGCCACCTTATAATTGAAAACAAATTCGTAACTCTTTAAAAAATGGTACCGGGCGTACATAGGGGGAAGGAAGACATGTCCCTCCTCTAAAAAAAATTATTTGCGTGTAGATTGTCCCTCCATTAAAATGTTTTTTTTAATTATCTAATAAAATTACATACAGTGGAACCCCTGAATTACACTTCTTGAGGGACCAGTAAAAAGTGGTGTAAAATCCAGGCAAGTGTAATCTGAAGGAAGGTTTTAATGTAAAATCATTGAATGGGACTGAATACAAACAGTTTAAATAGCAGGTGGCAGGAAAGTGTAGAATCCAGGGGTGTAATTCAGGGGTTCCACTGTATTAATATTTCTACCAAGGGGTATATTCAAAGTTGATACAACATGAAAACTACGTCTTGAAATCAAAATTTTCCCGGATCCCCCCTCCCCTATTTAATGTGATGATTGGCACATCAGCCACTATACATGCTTGTACCCCGAAAGATTAACTGCAGTGCATGCCAGTGAGCTATCAAGTTCAAGTGCCTGAAGGCCAGAGTCTGTGTGCCTGTAAGTGGAAGGCACATAACAAAGGGCAAAATACCACAATATGTCTCAAATGCTCTGAAACACAACTTATAAATGCTTCTGGTCAGCTGCCAAAAAACAAAGAAAAAGGGAGAAAGACTTCATCATGCATGAACACCAAGAAAGTCCATTACTCTCTCACATGCACGTGAAAGTACGTATAAATTACCATCGTAAGAGTGTGCTACATAGTCAGTAAGGACAATCCTCAGTACAGTTTTTGCCAACTTTATGGGCTAACAGTTTTCAGGAGTCATGAAGATTTTATGAACTATGATTGTATTTGTGATGCCAAAATCCATTACTATACCTAAACACATTTTTCCTCAAATAATTATAAAAATATCAAAAGATTCATAATTTTCTATTTTTTTTAAATTGAGTTTCAAAACCTTATAAATTGAAATTGTTTTGTTGACTATTTGGAACAGAAATATGACATACGTAAACTCTGATAAGTTGACGAGAAAAATAAATACTAAGACTAAAAAATGGAATCTGTTGAAATGGGAAAAAAATTGTACATTTGAATTAAATGTACTGTATAATATTGTACAATTTTCTCAGCAAACATATGTGTGATAACATTTATTTTCACTCTCATTTGAACCAATAGTTTTGTTTTTGCTAGAACTCTAAATTTCAGGCAAATGAAGTACCATGTCTCCACAATGAAACATGACAATCTGAAGAATTCATGTAGAATTTAGTTCCACTTGAAGATCTGTGTTGACTACTTTCACGTATTTCTGAAAGTTTCCCAAAAATTGCAGTTAAAAACAGAAATATGTAATACATTTTAACTGAGAGGGCCAGAGAGTGAGAGAATAATTTTACTACAGTTAACTGATTTTCATTATGCATAGTTGTGAATTGTTGGCATATTTTTGTACTACACACGAATCTGAAAGTCAAAAACTAAGAAATAAAATTAACTGTTTTTAACATACAATTGGTTACTGTTCTAGTATAAAAACACTATGCCTCAACAGTGCTTATGGAATGCAATACCGTACTATTAAGGAAACACAATTCAGAAAATAATCTGCAATAACTTCTTGGTACATTTTATAGTAAAACCCTGTAATGACATTCCCCTTTCAAAAAGTTTTCCTATTAAATAAATTGCACTGTTATATTAATACTGTAGATCTGTAACTAGACCCTTTCAAAACATTTTTCTGGATAGTAGGAAAACATTTTTCTGTAATTTCCAAAATGTCGAAACAGAGTTTTATTACATTGTTGTGAGCCGCGACTATCTGTCTAAATGGTCCATCTAGCAACTTTGAGATAAAGACTTGCCGAGAGAATTCGAGACTTTCGAGTAAGGGTATAAAAGAGACCTGCGGCAGAGATAAGGAGAGTTTTTGGTCGGCTGGTGTCTGGTGTGAGTTGAAGTGATAGTGACGAGTGGTGAGAAGTATTGGGTTGCGAGAAGTGCTCGAGGACGTCCGGCAAGGTTGATTGTGGCAAGCAGCATGACGAAAGAGTTCTAGGCTACAAGAGGTTCATTAGTGCTCGGGCTAGGACAGTGGGTCCACCATTCGTAAATGTTGAGAGAGACATTTCAAGAACAGAGAACTTGAATATACAACTGAAATTATATTATTTATATTTTATGACCTTTATGTAAATACAGTGCATCCCCTCTAAGAAGTTTTCCCGCCTAAGAAGTTTTCCCGCCTAAGAAGTTCACATTTTGCAGTCCCTTGAACATTACCATATACTTACATGCAATTGCAACCCATTTATAAAGTTTAAATTTAACAATCACTTTCACTCATTTCCCCTCTAAGACGTTCGCCGAAAAGTGTGCCGGTCCCGTAAGTATTATTTATTTTCCTTGGTCCCGCCAAATTTTTAAAATACCCACAAGGTTAATCTGGAAGAATAATAAGCAGGATGAAGAATGTAAACACCCAAGAAAACAAGATAAATGTTCTCAAAGCAATGCATTTTATTTCTGCATCATGGGAGGCAATTGAGGCAAGTACCATTGCAAATTGCTTCCGAAAAGCTGGGTTTGGTGATTCTGGGGTTGACACTGATGAATCAGCTAAAAGTAGCTCTGTGTGTGCTGAGGCTTGGACACTTTTGCAACAGAAGCTCAACTTTACCAACACATTTGAGAAGTATGTAACATCTGACGATTCCTTGCTTCCGTGTGAGCCACAGTCAATCAGTGATTTGGGCAAGGAACATGAGGTGCAAGGAGAGGAATGTGAGGAGCAAGGAATGGAAGATGGAGGAGGAGGAGAAGAAGGAGAAGAAGAAGAAGAAGAAGAAGAAGAAGAAGAAGAAGAAGAAGAAGAAGAAGAAGGGATGTTCCCTAGAAACCACCAACACACACAAGCTCTAGGGTACAATGAACATTTGAAACATTATGTTGAATCAACAGAAAATGTGCCCAGCGATCAATGGAAAAACTTGTGGAGTCTAGAAAGTTACATCATGTCTCAGTCTGAGAAGTGCTTGAAGTAGACCACCCTTCATGACTATTTTAAGAGGAAGTACACTAATTTCTTTAAAACTAATATTGCAGTGGCAAGAACTTAATGTAAAACTTTTGACAGTACGATGGTTTAGTGAAAAACAATAATATGATGGTTTGCAGAAAAACATTCAACTGATGGGGTATGTTATTGTTTCGTCTTTATAAAAATTACTATCCTTTTGTGTTTTATATTAACATTATTTATATATTTTTATAGGCTTATTTTCTTTCTTAACATACATTATTCTGAATATTAAAACATGACTGTCATTGATGGTTAGGTAATGGGAGCTACCAGACACGATTCTGAACCAAATTTTCCATCCTGATTAATGGTTTTGTATTTCCCCTGTAAGAAGTTTTTTTCTGCCACTCCCCTGAAAAACTTCTTAGGAGGGATGCACTGTAGTAGTTATTTGATGTTTTATTTAATAGTAACTAATAATTTCATTAGTGACATATAGAGATTATTTTGGTGTAGATAATTGTAAATGAATTTGGTTAGCTATTTTTTTTTTTACCAAAAACCTCCATTCCTCAATGTACCCAGCCCCCAACTTGTAACAATATACTGTGGCAATGCATAGTTGGTAGACATACATTTCTTTATTTCTTGAGAGGTGTGAAAACTATTTTAGGAAATTTTTCTGACACAATATGATAACAGTTTTATTTATTTTTAAATTTTTTTAATTATTTTTTTTTATAAAATGAAAACTATATTTAATTTTAGAGTCATGGTTACAATACAGTATGTGTTTATGGCTATTTAGCTGATTTAGATAGGATATTGAAATGAATTGTTTGTTTTCGGCATCTAATGTATTAGGAACTGTGTAGAACTTTTGAGCTCCTTGGCTGGCACAGTAAGTGTGTGATTACGTTAGCACATGGTGAAAGCCTGTAGGTTTCAGTTGTAAACATTTTCAAACAAGATGCAATAACAAAGATTGTGGTTGGCTGAGAAGAAACAGCACATTTAGGTCGGAGTCAAGCACATTACGTCTTTACCATGTTGAGAAAATACTGTGACATGAAGAGGTTGGTCGTATCCACAGGGCTGAGGCACAAAATTTGGAAATTAGTGACGTGAAGTGGCAATTTAGCACGCATGAGCAGCATCTGTGTCTGGATTTTCATTCATCTATTTCGAACCTTTAGACTTTATGATGACGTACAAAGGTAATACTGTACTGTGTAAGTTTCAGGGACAACACTTCTTTGTAATTTTTGCTACATATTTTGTAACTGTGTACTTTTATTTTCTCAAACTTTAAGTACTGAATTTTACAGAGCTGTAAGGACCTAGCAGTAAAAAGAAATGTAATGAAATAATGCCTCAAGTAAAATAAAAATGATTCCTTCTGGATTTACTTTTCTGATTCTTTTGTTCAAACAACCTATCAACTAAGTGGAACTTCCATGATCGTTTAGAATTGGAAGTGTTACAATGCTAATTCACTTTTATGACTGAATTTAGTTTATTTCTGTGACATGGGTGGGGATGAAAAGAGAGAGAAGGGGGATAAAAAAAATGTTCAATGTTCTGTTTAGAATATTCCACTTTTTTCATTGAATTTTACCACACACATCCTACCTGTGAAAAGGAGAGATTATAATCAGCAGTTAACACAAAGCAAGGTGAAGGTACTTTAAAGTGGGAATGAAACATCAATAAATGCAAAAGCGAGGGGAGGGAAACGAGAGTGACCCGAGAAAACCAGTCGGCCAATGGCAACATCTAAGACCTTTCCCACATGCCAAAATTGGGAACAACACCACCGATAATCAAACTCAATTTGCTGCTGTGCAAAGTGAATGTTCTAACTATTACACTACTGTACTGTCTTCCTCCCCTATGAACCAGATAGCTAGAGAGAAGTGACAACCGCTGCACTGCTATTGTAGGAAGATTGAGTCACATAGGAATGAAGTTGCTTGTGTTTATGCAACAATATACAGTACATAGTCATAGGTGGTTCGGGATAAAGTAAGTATTTTTGAAATGCTAGTTGGTATTTTTTCCCTTTAAGATAATTTGTATTTTCCTGCCAGTTATTTATATATGTACCCTGATTAACAATTAATAGGTATAGTGTGACATGCACTGGCACGTAGCTCATACTTGGTCTCTTATCGCATAGTAATATAATTTTTTTTTCTTTCTCTCTTAATTAATATTTTTTGTTGTTTATAAACATTTTGTGAGGCCAACTTAATCAAGTATAAGGATGTATACGGTAGGATCCAACATATTAATAGGGGATGCTAGTAGAGAAATTAACAGTAAAACTTTATTCAAAATTTAAATTTTAACTGTTAAAAGGCAAGATAAAAGAAGTAAATTTTACGTGTCAATTTTATCTGATTTATAACGTGTTTGGACTCATTTTAAAGAGAATTTAATTTTGAACAACTTTTCTAAGTAACTTTTTCTTGTATTTTGCTTTGTTTGGATGTTGAAAATTTCAAGTAGACTCTGAGCTCGCCTCCTCTGGGATGGGATTTATCTGGCAGGCAGGTCACAGTTCTGATGCCTGGAGGCACATACACAGTTGTGCTGGTATGCAGATTGAGCTGCAGGTTGTTAGGCCATCTTCGTGGGTGGTAGTGCCGTGCTCAACAAAACTCCGAAAAGGTGGTGATCCGCTACAGATTGATGACTCAGCATATCCCCAATTAATAAAATAATAAATATTTAGCTGTTATTGTGTGATAGACAGCTGTGGAAATTTGTCTGTAACTGTGTTACATAATTTTTCTTCATAATAAATCTCAACTGACTGTTATTTAAAAGAAGTTGGATCCTGGTGTATCACTCCGCGGTGTGGTTGCTACAGCGCACGTTCACCACGAACAAGAAGTCTTGTTGTGTCGTCAGTCGGGAATGGACATGTTGAGCTAGAGAGGAGCCTTGAAAAGATGGCTGGAGAGGGCGGAAGGTGTGAAGGCGCGGTTAGGAAGTGGGGCTGCGCAGGAAAACCAAAGGGGCGCTGACGCAACTAGATGGACTGCCAGTGTTGGCATTTTCTTTATTGTCATCGTTAGTATACATACAAGAATCAATGTAACCTCCGTAGTAAGTTAGAAAGAAAAGGAAGCAACTAGTAATGTGTGAAAGCTTCGCCTTTATAGTATTCATTATGTAGTCAGATCACTTGCACGTTGTGATGACTTTTGCACTGATTAGTTGAGTAGCGGACCAGCAACGAGTTGAATTCCAGCATGCAAGCTATTTCGTGGTGAACTTGTGGCAATGTGTAGCCAAACGTCTGAAGAAAAGTATATTCTTTTGTTGTCTTCTGTCTATAAAAAAACTGATGTTCGTTGTTTTCGATGTTGTGAAGCCAGGAGTCTAGGGTTATAAAAGGAAATGTATCTTGCTGCAAATCATGTTGTAAGCAAAAGCTTTACTGGAAAATATAAAGACGTGCAGCTGAGCTGGTATTTCAAATTTTATGAGTGAGCATTTCCCGCTTCACTCAAATTATCTCCTGGAAATATCATCAGCACTGTTTAAGTTGCAGTTTGATTTTTAACAAAATGACCTAGTAATCTCACAACTGAGCATTCGGGCAAGTATAACTCAGACACAAACTTCCGCCACCATCAACAGCAACGAGAACTTCCAGATTAAGAAGCAGCATTGACACACACAAACACCCGCTACCCCACGAGACCACCACCCCCCCCCCCCCTCGGTTACAATAGATTCCACCGGACTCAAAATTTAACGTTTGATTTCTCAGTAAATATTACTTCATATTATTATTATAGACAAGGTGGTCTTCAAAAGTGCTCACTTTACCACAGACCGTGTTTACTAGGTATCTTGATCACTTCAATGACAAGCACACTTACTTTAGTACAAACAAGCAGAAAACATTTTACGTACTGTACTAAATATGTATGTATGTAGACAACCTACAGTTTTTGAATACATATCTACGAAATTTACTTCCTTGATAACAGCAAATACTGTAACAGGAAGCTGATGATACAGGAGGTTTTTGCCACATTTTTCCAAAATAGGTGGTGATTTTACAGGCCTATAATTGGTGTCTTAGACAGTAGACAAAAAACTGTTATAATTTTACACAAATATAGGTCATTCAGGATAACGTGCGTACCAAAGATTTAACCTTTGAAAAAAAATCACTAGTCATTATTGCATACAATTCAACATTAACAACAGGTACCTTACTCCTTGTACTTTTGGTAGCGAACTACAGAATGCAGTTCCTTGTATTTTCCTATTTAAATACAACAATAGTGAAATTAAATGAATTGAGATCAACATAGTACTTACATTTTATATAATTTATAAAAATTTTTTAACGAACTACTAATCTACTGACTGCACAATTTATCTTACACACGCAAACATTACGTGATGTGTCCAAGGAGGTTAGACATTTACTGTAGTTAGCCGTTACGCATGGAAAGATACAAATTGGCTAAAATATAATTTTAGCAGGGAAGTTTTGTGTGCTCACTTTATCCCAAACCGGCTATAGACATTTTTTTTTCAAGGCATCTGGCATTATTCTGACAACTGCCATAACTTGAACAGGACTACATAATAAACAAACCAAACATTAAGTTAAATATTAAATGCTGTACTTACGTGGCAACAATCTTACACACAGCTTTCGTTCTCTTCTTTAGATTTCGCTCCTCCAAACCGTCTAGGTTCCACGTTATCATACTGAATCTTGAAGGGGGAATTATAGTAGGCTGATTTCGCTCAAGACTTTCTGCCATTTTTTTGCTAGTGACAAAACATACATTGACTCAGAGAAAATAGAAGTCCAACTAAAGAACTTGAATTTTTTACCCAGAACCACGGTCGTAGAAGAACAGGTCTGGACATTCGCCTATCTAACAATGTATTTTGCTTGACCCCCTTGTTGTTTGGCTGCAGTTCGTCAAGTTACCGAGAATGTTGTACTTTTTGGCGCTGTTTTCCGGGCGGTCGGACTCAAACTCCGTCCAATTTTTTCCATTGTTAAATTTATCAAGTAGGCCTAAATGAAGATTGCTGGAGCCTTTTCTTAAATCTGTGAGCGAAGAAAGTATTTCATAAATTGATAAAAAATACGTTATGATAAATTGTTTATCTTAGCGGAAAGGAAGTGGGCGGAGTTTAGTCCGACCGCCGTAACATCAGCGCCAATAAAACACAATATTCTCGGTAACTTGGTGAACTACAGCCAAACAACAAGGGGATCAAATATCCAGGCGAGTGTCCAGACCTGTTCTTCTACGGCCGTGCCCAGAACTAAGTTTATGATGGTTATTATAATCACTAGACAATACATGAATATCTACGGTACCGCCACACATTTTTTTAGGTGAGAATAAATATACAGTGGATGCAGTTTATCCCACTTCTCATGGGACATAAAAAATTATTGTAAAGGTATGATAAGATAACTGGGCACTAAATCTAATAAACAACTATGTAACGAGAGATAGTGACACATAACTTGACACAATGACAATAACTGGGAGAGGAATATACCATTGTCTTTGTTAAGGAACTGACGTGTGCCTAGCACACCCTCACACACTAGTCACTATAAATAAATAAATAAATAAATGTCAGTCTGCCATACAGTGCTCATTAAGTGCAGCTAGTGCATTCAGTCCGTGTTCCGTGACATAAATAATGGTTTAAACATGTTTCCAAAATTACTCTTTAATTTAAATGTGTCAAATGTCTTCAGTAAAATATTTTTCTAGAATTTTATTTTTAACTGCCATTGTTTATTTGCACAACATGTTTCACCAACTACGTTATGCATATTTTTCCAATGGTTCATGAAATACTCTGGCGACAAATTTCCCACCTGAGACGTTTTTAAGAAGTAATAATGCTTCAATAATTTTTCTACTATTTATCCAGTGTTAATTTGTCTTCTGTCACATTTGTAACTTCGTTACAGTGCTATTGTGTGCGACTTAGTCTTTACATCGCAAAGCTACCCCTCTCTCAGGCTTACGTTAGCGTCAGTCGCCACAATCGAGTCAGTAGAGTATGCGGCGTGTAGGGAGAAAGATGCATCTGTCTGGCATAAGTCCTTCCCCGTTCTGATCTAAAAACTTAGTGTATGTAATTTATAGAACCATTTTGTTTGCTGGTTTTTTATTTATCCGAGAGCTAACGCCCCTGTTGACCGTCACACCCAAGGGCTTAAGTAATGCTAAAATTATCTTTTTCTATTGTCGGCGTCAGCCGCTTTCTCGCCGCATTGTCCACTGGAGGGGCCTAAATCCAGACAGCTTCAATGGCTAGCCTTCTGCTCAGTTCAGTACATTGTGTAATTCTACTGAATGGTAAGTAAATCACACTAATAATACCCAGTATTTTCTTCATTGGTTGCTCAACCCATCCATAGTGATGCATAACAGTGTGTTAAGTACAAGTATATTGTGGCATGTGAACTGGACCTAACCTGTTCCCAAATCACTATCTGGAAGGTGTGAACAACTTGGTACGTAGCCTGTCTTGTGGTCGTCTGCCTATTGACACTGGGACTCATCAATTTCATCAAAAGGTGCCCCTGCTAGCCAGCCTATTATTCCGTTACCCAGAATACCTTTCTCCTATTCAGTGCATCAACTGTAACAATATATTCACAGTATTTTCCCATCCCCAAGAGCCCCCTCGTGATTGGACATTCCCAGCATTTGCCTGGACTGACTTCAGAAAACCATAGAAAACAAAACTCAGGATGGCCTGTGCCAAGAATTCTCTCAAATACGAGTTTCTTGTGTTACAAAAAAGTGTACAAGAGAGAAATTTCTAAAGGGACCACAAAAACCTAGGGATGAAATTAGGGAGAGTATAAAATCGAGAGGTGTAAAGAAAGAAGTTATACAGTGGCTATAAATTAATTAGTATAGGTAAAATCAATTTTTATACATTTATATTAAGTGTTCAGTTTTAAAATCACTTAAACCAAAATTCAATTAAATCAGTGAAAACTCTGTAATTTTTTCTTGGTAAAACCTATTTTACCAAAATCAAGATGTCAAAAAAAATTTACGTGAGTCCTACCCATACAAAGAAATACATACTATTGTCAAAAACTTATAAACTTGCATTAGAATAATATATTATTATAAAATTTTTATTCTCAATTAACTTGCATACCACGAGTGATGTTACAATTTTACACGGCTATCTGCATAAATATACATTTTATGATAACTACTGTACATACATTGTTTTTTTGACATTGATTAATGTACTCCACCCTCTTTTTGCCATTAGTAATAAATTATAGCCTATTCAGTATAAGTATGCTTGATTTTAACATTTCTGTTCCAAGGATCATACCTGCCAGCTCTACTGAGTGGACCTTTAAAAATCCTGACTTCCTGGAAAAACAGGCCTCTGCAATCCTCTTTACATACATTCTTCTGAGAAGAGAAAAGTCAAAATCAGGCAAACTTGTTATAGTGTGCAGATTACAATGCACACAAGACTTCTTAATTTTTTATTGAAACTCCAGCCAATATTTTTGTCAGTACAATTTAGACTCAACCTGTATTAAAACTTTATCAAGATTATGAACTCATTGAGATGATAATGACTATTTTAACAACCGTCTCTGCTGCTGTACAGCGAGGATAACCAGTAGGCCTACCAGAGTCAGTATTTCCGAATACTTGTTTCTAATATAACTAATTTCAGTAAGCAGAAAAATACCCCTGCTTGGAGATATGAAACATATTCTCTTAATAAAAAATTTTTTAAAAATATGCAAAAAATGTAAACTTCTTACTCAACATTGATGACAATTCCAGGTGCATCACCATCACGAAGAACACTGATGCCACCTGTCTGCGATGCTTCGAAAAATGCATTCACTGATCTCTGAAAAACATTCGCCGCACAATCACTTGTTTAAGTGCAGTGCTGCTATACTACATTTAGTCCACAACTAAAAATTTTATATTTTGAACACATCTTTACAAAAAATGTTAGTAAAAGGTTATGGTTAAATGTAATAAATTAATTTTGACTCCTAAGAGCAAATACACTCAAATCCCACCTCAAGGTTCCAGTCCCTGTCTTGAAGGTAAAATTGAGCACAGGCTACATCCGTGCCCGTGATTTCAGCAAACTGTTCCGTGAGCTTCTGACATGTATCCCGGTCTGGAATGTTTTGATCTTCGTCCGAATTACTCATGGTGCCGTGGAGCAAAAACCTTTTTTCCAATGAACTGGCAGCACTGTTGACAAGACAGAAAAAATCATAAGCAAAAAGAATGAGTAAAGTGAATTTGGTCAGCATTTAACAGTAAGGTTTTCAGCATTTTGCAAGAGGTAACATGAGGAGTATGAAGCAGTGCCTAGGTGGGAGGAGAGATCTAATCCCTCGACCACTGCTTCCCCTAACTTTGAACGCAAATGACATAAAATACTTTTCCAAATATAAATGTAGCGTAGTGCCTATAGTAGTTAGAATTACTGGTGGTATTACAGCCCGTTGTACACAGTGAGAAATGCCTTTACAATTTCCATGCCTATTTTCTATTGCTGACTCTACTTTTTGTGTTTAGCACCCTCTTGGGAGTATCTTTGGGTACTGCAGATTTCGTACACAAAAGTTTTTCCAGGAACATATCAGAATATAGCATGAATACTATATTCCTGATAAAAAACAGTGTTTTGGAAATATTTAAAGGGGCTATCGAATCAAGGAACGTGAACGTAACCATATTGGCATTGATTCAGTAGTGAAAAAAATTAATGTATATAAAATCTATATTAAATATATTATGATCATAAAAAACTGTTTACAAAATAATAGTTTCTTTCCATTTTAATATTTTTTATTACATTATTACAATACAAAACCTAAATGACAAGTCCTTTGGGTTATATTACGCATTACAGGTGAGATGATGTTGAAATTTTTACTGAAAATTTTGTCGACTTTATACACACTACAAATCGTGAATTTCAACTAACAAATCAAGAAATTTTGGATTATCTGCTATCAGATTGCTGATTCTCTGCACTGCCTATTTTAAAAAACGATACATATAAAAAAACACTTAAGCAATTTTAGTTGTACACATTTCTAGAGAACAAGGAAGGTTACGAAATATGTCCATTACTATATTGATTTTTTGATATTAACAATTATTTTGCTTTTTAATTTTTTTTCAACATGAACTTTCCTTAAAATATTGAATACCAAGTGTTCTTCTTACATGTTTCTGTTCAAACAAAATAGCAGGTACTATTCCAAAAAAAGTGCATAATCAATCTTGGAAGTAGTTTAACCTTCATAACCTTGTCATAACTCAGCCACGGAATAGTACCAGACAGGCTGAAAATAGCCAAATATGTGTGTTTATAAGTCAAGTGATAAATCAGATTCTAAGGTCTCTTATCAATATAGCATGTAGTGTCAAAAATACTAGAAAAAAGCATTAATAAAAACAGCTCCTGGGTTAACTAACAAATAAATACTCATACTTGAACAAGTTTCAATATGGTTTTAGAAAATAATCTATGCGTAGTGTTTTAAATGCAGCAGTTGACATAGTTTCATACTTGCAAGCCTCAGTACATAAAATATTTGTGTCGATGGGGAAATTTACTGATTAGGCTTCTGACACTCTCAATCATGAACTAATATTTACATAAGACAAAATTGGCAGCGGTTAGAGGTATTACCTTTCAACGATTAGAGTAAATTTAAAAAATATGCACTATGACCAGACTGGTGACAAGGAGAGGAACAAAATGATGAAAAATAATGGAGTTCCTCAGGAGGCTGTGTTAGAACCACTTCTTTTCTTGATCTATATCAATGGCGTTGAAATTAATACCCTATATGGGAAAAAAATTCTCTGTTCACATATAATAACAGTATCTTTTACAGTGGGGAAAATCTTGATGAGCTTACTAAGCAGATGATAACAGATATTACTTCTCTTACTTAATGATTCAAAATGAATAAGCTCTCAGTTAATGAAAATAAAACAATTACAGTACACGTTCATCCGCAAAGCATCAGAAACTATAATTTGTGTGAACTTGACGCAAATAAATAAAATCTTCGAAAGAGTAACAAATACGATGTTCCTTGGGCTTCTTATAGCCTAACATGACATGGGAAAAGCACATTAGAAGCATATTGTAATATGCGCACTACATTTAAATTCAAATAACTAGTGTACATATGTTTTGCCATCAAGTGCCATTAGCAAATTATTTCAGATTCTACATTAATATTGATGTTGTGGTTGGCTGTGTGTACTATGAACTTACAGCACCACTCAATATAAAGACAACTGAAAAAATTAATCCGCCAAGAAAATTCACTACAAAATCATGCTTAAACCATGTCACTATACATTGTAACAACACATTTTATTTAAGTTCCGTAGCACTCAAGATGACTCAAGCAGCCATTTTTATCGAAGCACATTGTCGCAAACTACCAACCGGGTATGATGCTGACCAGGTTACCCCACACACTTTGTATTCACTGAAGTAGATTACCATGGTTACCATAGATCAGTGACGGATTTAAGGCGAGGACAGTCGCCTCGAGGAGACTGGAGTTTTGTTCCGTCATGATCCAAGTACATTTAATGTGTCCTACTTGTATGTATTGTTATTTTTAAACGTATGTAACAGTAAACAACCACACTTTTGAGATGCTAGTATTGTTTACAATCCATAAAGTCATGTAAGCCCCACCCCCCCCCCAAAATACGTTTCTGCCATAGATTAAAATTGTATACCACTTAACCTCAGCAAGCTGCAGTTTACCGTACTCCTCAAAGCATTTTCTGTCCGCTTAACTAATTACTTTGTTGCCTCTGAGGTATTTTTGTATGTAAATCACTCAGCAGATGGGACTGGCAAGACATCAGAGTCGGCAGAATATAACTGCCTGAGAGAGGAGCTGCAGGATGACCTTAAGTCTAAAAAAAAACAGATATATTGTGTGGTCACGAAAGGAACGAGGGTGATTAATTTATTTATTCATTCATTCTGTAGAGCTGTTAACAAGCAGAAGCTTTGTAGCTGTGGAATATGTCAAATCTGTTCCAAACTAACACAAAAATTACAAAAAATATAAAACATAACCAGTTATACGTAATAATTAACTAAAATTTAAAAATTTTTGGCTACCTTATGTCACAATTAATATATAATATAACAACAGCTATTAAATATTAACTTATACCTACATCACAATTTTACATATTAAGCATTTATGAACTCTTCTACTGAGTAAATTGTCCTAAGTTTGAATTTAAATGTAGTATTATTTTTACTTAAGTCTTGAAGATGAGATGGTGATTTATTATAAATGTTTATACCTGAGTATAACACCCCTTTTTGAAATTGTATGATGATGGGTATGCTGGGAGACTGCTAAAAGAGTCAGCTTTGTGGTGAAAGAAAACGTGAATTACACAACGGTATGGCCAATGTTAAGATATGCTGCAGCAGAATGGGACCCATATGTGGAAGTGCTGAAGTTGGAGAAGGTACACAGAAGGTGGGTGGAGTGTAAATGGCGAAGGCAGGGGGAAGAAGAGTAGAACTATAGGCATTCACTGATGATTAAGGAAATTGGATGGAAACCTTTCAAGGACAGAAGGAGAAAAAAAGGCTGCCAAGAAATATAGTGTACTAAATGAAGAGGGAGGTTGGAGTGTCACCTGAATAAGGACACTAGGAAAGAGGAATGAACGGCAAGAAAAATCGTAGGGAGTGGTGGAACAGAACACGGTAGTCAGCCTATAGTTGTTAGGACGGTGAGGTAATGGAAATTATTGCGACATGTGATGATAAAACTAAGAGGGGTTTGAAAATGTCTGAAAGATCTTTCCACCAGGTAGCAGCCCAATTATGAGTGTTAAATAAATTCCTAAGAATTAGTAACTACTTCTAAAAAACCTAATACTGTATTACCTATTTACTTTGTGAAGGACCAAAAGAAAAGAAAATAATTTTAACGGGAATGCGAAATAAACGGAATTAATAATTAGCGCAACATACAGCTTTTTAGTTAAAACTTTTCCGACAGCGAAATCACAACTTTAATTTATGAAGGAACGCCAATCACACGTACTCAAAATACTTTAAAGAAAAAAACAATAAATACATCAATATAAAAAATTCCACTACGATTCACTATCACAAGTTAATACTTGCGCGGGACCATAGAAAAACTAGTTTGTTTATTTTCTCAACACGTGCATGTGCAACTTCTATCTGTATATTACTCCAGAAATAGGACCGTGGTCACAAGTATTTGCGACACGATCATGTATTTCTAACCATATGGTTATATTTTTAATAATAAGTCAAATTTTTCCAGGGACAAAAAATTACGAGCTATTGGCTAATTAGTTAATATCGAATATTTCGTTAAGATAGTAATTAACTATAGCTATAGTTTCGTTATTAAAATTAGTTAGATTAGTCCAGGAGTTGGCCATACGGTATACTGCTTTGTTTGTTTGTTTTATTGTATCAATTAGATATTTTCAATACACAATAGTACAAAGATATTGGACAAGTCATGAAGATTACATAATATATAGAAAACTCAAACATTTGCAACAATTACAGGTGTTTATACAGACACTGCTATCTCATATGGTATATGAATTCATGTTGAATCTTCGTCAGCTCCTTCTGTACACCAACTCTATACCATTCTTTGTTTTGGAAATCCGAAACAGAAAACAGGAAAGAGAAGCAGAAGAAAAAACAAAGAGATTTGTGCAGTGTGTGACAATATGTGGTCTTTCTAATGTTTATGATTCAAATATTCTTCCATGGAATAGAAACCCACATAACACATCTGGTTGCAGAAACGTTGACACAACGTTGCATTGTTGAAGTTGGCAACGTCACTATCAACAACGTTGTCGTAACGTTTTCATAGTAACCATAATCACAGCCTTCATTTTGCTACAATGTTGATAGTATTAATCTATTGTAATGTACTGTTTTAAAACACATATTTGTTTTTATTATTAATATTTATTGGTTATTACTTAAAACTTTGTGTTCTTCATATTTAGTGGATTGGTGTGATTAATATATCAGCCCTCAAATGTAATGTGTAATATAAGTTGGACATTCAACTACGAAGCGAGTGTGTGTGTTGTGTTTTCTTTGAAACACTTGTTTGAAAGTAATGCCAGAATGTTTATTTCAAGATAAATTGCAATGTTGAAGTTGCTCAAAGTATTAAAATATAACGTTGCAGCAACATTTCATAATCAACGTTTCACAAAGAGGACATTTAGACGTTGCAGCAACGTTGTATCAACGTAACTTCAATGTTGTTGCAACGTTGAAATTTTTAATGGTAATGTTGTGACAACGTTGCCACAACGTAGCTGTGTTATTTTGGAAGCTTGTTCTTCAAGAAAATCCTTGAGCTATTTGGTAAAGAGTTTTGGATTTGAGGAGAACATTTCTTGAAGGTTTTTGGGAAGATTATTAAGAAGAACGCTACCAGAGTACGAAGGCCCTTTTTGTACCAGTTTTAAATTTACAGAAGGCATGTGAATGTGCATTTTTATTATCATGTTGTGCTTGTGGAATAGTTAATTTTTCTGGAAATTATTATTGTGTTTGGACACGAACGAGAGTATTGAATATATATATACACATGATAATGGCAAATTTTGGACGCCTTGAAAAGAGGTCAATAAGAATCTGTCTGTTTTTTACCGTTCATTATTCTAATAGCTATTTTTTTGCATATGAAACACTTTTTTGCTGTCTGTGGAGTTACGTACCCCAGAAAATTATGCCATATGTAATAATAGAATGAAAGTATGCATAATAAACCGTTTTAACTGTGTCTTTGTTTAAGATATCAACCATATTGCGTAAAACGAAATATGCAGAACTGAGTTTTGGTGAAATATATTCAATACGAGATTTCCAGTTTAGTGAAGTATCAATTTGTAGGCCTAAAAATTTAGTTACGGTTGATTCATTAATTTTTTTTTAATTTCTGACAATATTAATGTCAGTCTGTTGTTTGCTGTTCTTAGTTAAAAGATGCATTATATGTGTTTTTCCAAGATTAAGATTTAATTTGTTTGCAGAGAACCACGACTCCAAATTTGTAAAAGTAGTGTTTGCTAGCATTCGAAGATCATCTATTGACTCTCCAGACACTGTGATGCTGGTGTCATCTGCAAATAAAATGGGTGTAATTCTGGGGTTCAAGGAACATGGAAGGTCATTTTATGTATGCCAGGAATAGTAATGGGCCTAAGATTGAGCCTTGTGGTACACCATATTTTATTTTACCAGGTTTTGAGTAAAAAGAAGTTGTTTTATCTTTGATATGTACTTGTTGCTGTCGCCCTGAAAGGTATGAGATCAGTAGCTTGTTAGTTATACAAGTGACTCAATAAAATTTAATTTGTCTGTGACCAAGTTATGGTTTACGCAATCAAATGCTTTCGTAAGATCACAGAAAATTCCAATAGTTGGCAACCTTTTATCTAATGCATTAAAAAAGGTATTAATCAGTTTGAAAATTGCATCATTTGTTGAAGTGTTTTTCCTAAAACCATACTGGACATTTAATAGAATATTGTGTTTCTCAAAATGTCGTAATAATCTTACATAAATTAATTTTTCAATTACTTTCGAAAATGCAGTGAGCAGGGAGATTGGCCTGTAATTAGCTGCACACATATGGTCACCTTTCTTAAAAATTGGGGTAACCATTGCCCATATAAGTCTGTCTGGAAACAAACCTGTTTCGAATATGGCATTACAAACGTTACTTAGTGGGGCACTAAATTCGAAAGCACACTGTTTTAATAATTGACAGCTAATACCATCATATCCAGTCGATAATTTTGGTTGCAGTGAATTTATTATTCTTTCTACTTCATTAGGTGTTTAGGTGCCCAGGCAAATGCTTGAAGTCAGTGTATTTGTGCCCTTGTTGCTTGAACAATCACTGTAGCCATAAACATTAGGCGTATTTTAGCGGTTGAATTGGTAGAGGTACCTGTGAACAGAACATTTTAGCGCTCCTGTTTACAATAGTGTTTGCAAACGTGCTGCAAACAGGCTGAGGGTGTTTGTACGTTTCTGGCAACCGAGGTACGAGGACGGTTACAGGGTTTGTTCACAGGATGTTTACCTTTACCATTATCTCCTGTATTATCTCGAATAAATATGAAATCAAAACAAACTGTGACGCGTGTCGTGCACGCCCGTTTACCTGGAGCAGCTTATGGAGCACTTTAGGCATGGTCTTATGTCTCCCTCTCTGACACACTAATTTGTCACTGGTACTTCGGAAACTGGTAACATTATGCGTCTTATGTAATTATGAGTACATATTAATGAAGGTAATTTATATTGTTCCGTTTTGCAAAAAAGCTTTGTATTTGTGCTTTTAGCACACAATTTCCCTCGTGAACAGTTACCTAAGCAATAGGCCGGAACGTCCGTATCCTATGCTAAATAGGTCATTAAATCCAATTGTAACATTTAAATTATGTAATTGGCTATTGCTTTCAGGTACAGAACTGCTTCGAAAATCGCGTTTTACCCCCATATTTCCCCGAGATTCTCGGACCTCACTCTAGGGCGTAACTTTTGAACCAGTAGGAATATAGAAAAGCTATTTCCACCAGTGTATTCAGTGTCTCTGTATGTCTGCTTGAAGAAAATAAAAGCTCAGATTTTAAAAGGTTCCTGAAAACGGATATAAAAGACCCCCTCTACGTAACAACTGTCCAACAAGAAGCCTAGAGGGCTAAAGGAAAGAGACCTGCGAGATGTGAAAAATTAATATGCTGTTAACCGCACCATGCTTGTCTTTTGTAGCAATTTTATTTACTTAAGGTCATTTTCAAAATACATGTCATTCTTTAAAACACATGTAATGTTTGAAAATATGCATAGTTTTCTGCAGGATTATACGTTCCCATATATGAAACTGAACATACTGAGGCTGTGTTCTGGGAGGTTGGGGTCGTGTCCTAAGTGCTTACCAAACTGAACTCCAGACCGTTATAAAAAATTTGAAATTTTTAATTGTGAAAGTAACAGTTTTATGCATTTACAAGGACGGCAGTGTATTTTCGGTTTCTGGAGTTGGGATTTGCATGAGTAAGCGGCTCTTATGCTAGCTATTATTCTAATTATTTTGTTCTAAAATGCTTTCTTACTAGTGTATTGAAGAATAAATACCGAGCAGTTTTGATTAATTTTATTATGTAACTTACACACAATTTTCAACAGAGGTATCTTCAAAATGTAGATCGTTCTAAACATAATCTTGTAATGAACAAATTGAGATTGTTATAGACTGTTCAGGATCAACTGAGCATTGCGTACAATTTTCTGTGAGCCATAACGCCTGTATCTTTACTACTTTATTAATACGAAACCTTTCGTGTAACTAAAAGCTAGAGTAAACATTTCACAACTCTCAAAACTTAATTTTTATAACTCTAATAAATATATTTTTTTGGTTTATTATAACTATTGGGAAGCACTCAGTTTAAAGTGAACCACCTATAGTCTATCAGCAGAGTGAATGTGAGTGAGAGATTTTGTTCAGTGTTTAACATCAAGGTCTTTAGCGCTGGTGAGGGGTGGTATGATGTGAGTATGGAGCAGCGTCGGAATGAATGAGCAGGGGAAACGGGAGATCCCCGAGAAAACCCACCGGCCAGCGGCATCGTCCGGCACGATTCCCACAAGCGAAAATCCGGGGACCGACCCCGCCGGGAATCGAACCTGGATCGCCGTGGTTGGAGGTGAGAGGTCTGACTCCTCGACCACCGCGGTCCCTCAGCTGTGTGTAACAATGTCATCAATCATGCGGTAAAGACGAGTGAGGTGTCATTTTATTCAGTATTTTGTGTACATTACGAATATGCTAACTCAGAAATTTTAATCGGTAGCTTCCATATCTTTTTTAAGAAAAAGTACGAATATATAGACATTTCGTTTTACGGGTTAGAATATTCGTAATATACACAAAAAAAACAACTTAATAAAATGACACCTCACTCGTCTTAACCGCAGGACTGATGGCATTTTCGTGAGAATTGGATTCTAACTGAATAGCCCTGCAGATAATCCCTGTCAGTTTTGGTAACATGAGTTGCCACTTCTTATCCTTTCATAACTGCTCCATGTTCACTAAAGGTACTGGGGATAGAAGCAACATATCTCCACAAGTAGATGTCCTGTTTTCGTCGGGTAAAAAATTGAAATTATTTAATTTTGATTACTGTTTTTACAGGATAATCATTATTCCAGAAATGTTCAGATTGCAACATACTATAGAGCATGGTAAGGTACAAGTCTAAGACATGGTTTCATGTGTTATTCGTGCTGTAGTATTCTACTACAATTAACTAAATCAGTAAAAAAAAAAAAAAAAAAAAAAAAAAAAAAAAAAAAAAAAAAAAAAAAAAAATACTTATTTTCCAGATTTTTTTCTTAAAATAGTTTTTTTAATGATTTTTATACATATCAAATGTCTTAGACAATTATACGACATTACGACACCTACTTCCGAAAACGATATACCACTTTTAACTTAATTCGTTCTCTCAAAAATAATCAATAGCAGTACACATTTCTAATCATATCGCCATCAGAACTGAAACAAGTAAAGAACTGTAATATTTCTTTCGAATTTTGGAATACGTTAAAAGGCATCTAGGAAAGTAAAAGACTTGCTTGCAAACCATACTTAAATCCTTGATTTTTCATAAAATGAAATAAATTTATGACCTATGAAATCATATAAATAATTTTTATGATAAAGTGGATATACTTTTTGATATGGGCACAGAAATTCATAATGATCTACTCAATATCATGCTACTTTATAGTCTCCCTTCGAGCTATGAAATCTTTCGTGTAGCTATAGAAAGTCGTGACAGTTTACCTAAGCTTGACAATCTAAAGGTTAAAATTATCTAAGAGTATGAAGCATGCAGGTAATATGATACCAGCTCTTCTAATGAAGGTGCACTGTATTCGAAGTCTATAAATGTCACTCATAGTCAAAATTTAATGGATCAGCAAAATGGTAAAAAAGACTATGGAGAATTGAATCAACAACAATTAAATTTATATGTCATAAATGTAACAAAATTGGACATAAAGCTCGTGACTGCAAACCCGAAACGTATGAGAAAAACAGTCAGTTATCATATAAAATTCAAGAACAGTGTCTAAACCTTCCTGAAGACATAAACCTGAACTCACCCTCCTGGTGTTTGGATAGTGGGAGTACATCTCACATGTGTTCACAAAAGACAAACTTTGTAAAAATTGAACATGTTCATGAAGAAAAGAAACTTAAACTAGCTTTCAAAGACCACACATCATCCATTGAAGGAATCGGGGAAGCAAAGTTTGATCATTCTAGAAGTACAGCATTTCTGAAGAACACACTTCTTGTTCCAAATCTTTCAGCGAATTTGATGTCAGTAGGGAAGATTACTAACAAGGGATATAATGTACTTTTCAGAAAAAATAATGCTCAAATTTTGTCTCCAGAAGGAAAAAATGTACTGGAAGCAAAAAAGATTAATAAATGGCCTATATTATATCACACCAGCAGAAAATGAAATAGCTATATTTTGCTTAAATGGTGACATTAAAATATAGCACAAAAAACTAGGACATATGAACGAAGCAGACATGAAACTAGCAAGCAAAAAGGGGATACTGAATGGGTTGTTTCTCAACACATCTTAATATTTGGAAGACTGTGAAGTTTGTATCAAAGGGAAAATGTCAAGAATTCCTTTTCAAATCAGAGAAGAACCACGAAATTCAGAATTACTTGAAATAATTCATTCTGATTTATTTGGACCCGTAGAAACACCATCTCATGGAAGACATTTCTGAATGTGAAGAAATTACTTCAAATGAAGAAGTTATACAACCAAATGAAACACATCATGAAGAAAACGAAAATAAAAATGAAGAAGAAATTAAAACTCAAATTAAAAGACCAGGGGGTCTATTCACTAACTTTTAATGTAACCTTAACTTGAAAGTTACGGCCAGTCATCTTAACATTTACCATAAATTTCCCCGGAGTGATTCAGTAAGCATTTTGCTTACCTTAAAGGGAAGGTGAGCGACCGTAACTTAACAGATGCGTCTAGGGTGGTGTTAACTTGCTGGCTTGCCGTATGTGTGTAAATAATGGCGGATTAGTCAGGATAGAACGACGATAGTGAAATGAATTTCAGTTGGATTTGCAAAAAATCCACCGTAATTTAAATCTTTATTTGTGTAGATGGAAATAACGTACAGCTTATGTATATATTCTTCTTAATAAAATATTTGTATCTGCCAAGTGCCGAGCCACATTTTTGACGTATTTATCGGTGTTGCTTATTTAAGATGTTAATTGTAAACAGCTCAGGGCTTTGTCATTAATTAACAAATGTCCATGTTTTAAGTGAACGGTTGGTTGTACAAATTGCGTGTTGAAACATGTATTCTGTGTTAGACAGGCTTGCTTGAATACTCGTGTATGTTAGTCTTTATTTATTTATTATGATTTTTTTTTAAATCGCTGCTGCATAAAATAAATTTGTTTGATTCTGCTTTTAAGTTACGCTTCCCAAATTAACCATTATAATTAAAATCAGTGCGGGACACGAGCTAGGTTATAGTTTAAAAAATTGAACATCAGTACAGTAACTTAGACCTTGTTAAGCCACTCGGAGGAAACACTTTGCAGTTGATTGCATATTGCTAAAATTCAACATTTTTTGTTTAAGGAATTAAAATCTTCCTATCCAACTAATTACCCACAGAACTAATTTGAGGCAACCACCACATTTCAATATAAACAGATGTAGACGGCCGATTGCACAGTCATATTGATAAAAATTTAAGGCTTCTCTGAGAGAACTGTGAGAAATTTTCATGCAGAGACGGAAAGTGAGTGAAATCTAAGGAAAAACTAAGAATTTCTTAAGGTGTCCTCGGACCTTCCTTAAAAATTTCTCAGGTAGCAAATCAATCATGGCGGCCGTAAATTGAGGTTAGAATTCCACATGGGGGAGAGTAATATTCTTATTTTAAATTTATTGGTAATATTTTAGAAGAGGAGCACAACCATGGTGTAATTGAAAGACTGCATTGTCATCTACAACACAATTTATATTCGTTGAAAATTTTTACATGAAAGTGATGTGTTTTTTTACTGTCCCTTTTGTTATCAAACAAAATGGTTACGATACCATTTTGTGAACAAAGTGGTTACAATGCCATTTATAAACAGAATCGACGTTTTAAAGTATATGCTAACACCTTATTTTTTCTATGTATATGGTGTACAGAGAGGTCGATTGCATTTGATGTTCAAGTCAAACTACACTGTCAGTATAGGTATGTCAATAAGATCATAAATAAATATTTTAAAGCATACAAACAATAATGTAACTATTGTTAATGTTGACTAATACGCAGTAACGGCTAGTGATATTTTTCAAAGGTTAGCTTTCCATCATGACACTGAGGCGTTTTGAGGTTATGTACAGTTATATATATATATATATATATATATATATATATATATATATATATATATATATATATATATATATATATATATATATATATATATATATATGTTTATATATATATGTGTGTATATACATATGCCTCTGAATAAAAAAATTAAAAAAATCTCAGAGTAGAGTAAATTAGCAGTGCAAGGAACAATATTGATTGCGATAGGTTAATAAACATGCAATTGCCATAATGGGGTGTCCAAAATAGCAGCTTCACTTAGCTCCCATTCATTGCCATTGGTAGGGCCATCCCTTGATTCTGCAAGTGAAATAGGTAGTTACCAAAACGCAGCAGGTACAATCTACTCAGTAGTATTGAACACGTGATATGATTTACTAAGTCGTTAAATGTTTGAAAGTCGGTTTATGATGCAAACATGTATGCAATTACCGTAACCATAATAACGTGTACGAGTTTAAGAACGAAGACCATGGTTTATGTTGGCCTTGTGTGAGCATGTTGCCTACGTTGGAAAATGGCCACTGGGGGCCTATTCTCCAGTTTTCAGTCGCATGAGAGCTAGATGCCGAGTGCTCTTTTTCAGGACCTGGAGTTTGATTTCTTATTGAGGTTTTCAGTAGGGCCTACTTCAGGTTAAAAGAGAACAAACATTTCTCCATGTCCTGGAAAGACCACTCGGCTTTCAACTCTCATGCAACTTAAAACTCGAGCATAGGCCCAAGTGTCAGATGTTCGTTATCTGTTTCGGGAGTTTTAAGTGGACCATTTTATTTTTGTGTTCCTTATTGATCTCACGTATTTTATGTCATGTTTTTTTTGATATTGTGAATTTCCTATGTTTTCCATATTTGCTGTGTATTTTTATTTTTCTTCCTATAAATATGTGACGATGTGTTTTCTTATACACAATAATTGTTCTCCCAAACTGCCTTGAAAAATTTTGAAAGCAAATTATTTTCTTATGCATTCCTCGTAAATGTGTGTTGTGATGTAACTAAAAAAGTAAATGTATTAAATCTGCATATTACCTTGCCAATACGGGGGACCCGACATAGATATATTTCCCGACACATGGTTGTTCGTGACTAAATTTACTACGTAATCTAGGGACGCATTCCCCGGAGATGAGTGTTTGCCGGTGAAAGGGCAGTTCGTCCATACTGTTATGCTGCCTGGGCGGACACTGGACTCTTTGTGCTCTCAGGGTCTTGATAGACGACCGCCTGGCTGCCTCCTCATACAAAGGCCGATAGGGAGTAACGCTTACTTACGTCAGCGTTTACCAGTACGAAATACGTACGGTAATTGTGCGTGTTGTATCAATAAGTCGATGGACGAACCAGCATTATCAGACGTTAATTCGCAGGTATTTATAACTGAGATTACTATTGATTATAGCATATATTCAGCCCTGTGCATTCAACGAGTAGATATTGTAGATAATATTTTTATCGAATCAGTGTAGCCTCATATAGAATAAAATAAATATTGTACAAGTCTATGTAAATAAAAGTACGTGGCAATATTTTTGTTTACATTTGGCGGAAAGATATAAACTGGCAGAAAATAGAAATTAATCGGGGCTTTTTTGAGTGCTCACATTACTCCGAATCACCATGGTTCTAGCCCCGAGGCTTTTGGCCTGACGATTCTAGATGACCATCTCTATGCTCTCTTAGATGGGCTTCCTTCACTACTTCCAAGCAACACTCTTTTCCTTCGTTTCCATTCAGCTCTATTCTGTCACATCCGGCACCTACCACTCACCAACCCTGGCTTGTATGCTCCTGGCATGCCGTGCCACCTTACGTATATCCTTCCTGACTTTTCAATCAAGCCACTCACTCACAACGTTTCTCATCACCCTAAGTCACCCTTCACGTCAAACTTGAATGTCTCACCATGGTTTTTGCGAAGATAAATTGAGACAGTATTTAAATAAATATTAAAGAATTCTTACTCCAGACTGATAATCAAGTTTTTTTGGGGTAATCTAAGCAGCTAGATGGATCGTCTAAATTTCTTCAGTCAAATTTTATATCAAACACATCCGAGGAACTTGAAACACAGTCGCGTGTTCGGCATCTCGTGTGTACGAGAACTACCATGAGGAAGTCAGTATACCAAGCCAACTGAATTTTCGTAGTGCTTCGTTGACAGATTTTCCATTTTCTTTTCAGGACATTCAAACCCACCAAAAGTACTTTCCTCACATTTGTGAGATTATTTATCAGTTTCAGAATGTTACCGCCCTCAAACAGTACATAATTACCAAAGGTATTTTGTATTGTAAACCTCGCTTTTCTAGAGATCACAAGATTGTTTTGCCTCAGAATCTTCATGATATGGTTTTCCAATATTATCATTCGTCACCTATAAGAGCCCATTTGGGAACCTACAAAACTATAAATGTTTTGAAACATTTTTCATGTGTAAATGTATCAGGACATTTCAGAAAGAGTCAAGGACGTAAATTTTTTGAAAACAATTTTCTTCTTCAAAATGTTTCCAAAACGGTCATCAATGATTCTTAACATCACTTTTACACCATTTAGAATTTTCAAAAATATTTGACTTCACACATATATATTTTTAAAGAAAATTCAAATCTTATACTCTAATTATTTACTTTCAATACTATTATCAGTTAATGAGATTTTTAAATGTTTGTTGCAATGGGAGTTACAATTAAATATTATTGGATTGTGAACATACGTCATTGCTCATAGCTGATCAAACCTGTGTTGAATGACAAAGTACAAAAACGAACAAAAAAAAAAAACAAATATAAAACGCACACAAAAAAACTTTAGCTTATGTTGTGTTGTATATTGTGTTTGTTGTCCACTGTTCACTGTTTTTCGTCTATTTCCATCTTGTTTCATATTGGGAATATGGTTCTATATTTGTGTCTGTGTGTTGTGTATGTGTTTTGCGTCAGGGTGTTGTGTCGATATTCGACTGAATTCCATTTCTAGAATTCTTCGTTGTCTAATATAACTTTTAATTAAAAAAAATTGATAGAATTCTTTTGGGATTGCTTTTTTTTTTACATTTTTATGTGTGCGTTTTATATATATTTTTCTTGTTCGTTTTCGTACTTGTCATTCAACACAGTTTTGATAAGCTAAACATGAGCAATGGCATGTCCACAATCCGATAAAATTTAATTACTATTTTCAGTATTAATATAATAATGTATATAAAATCTGAAGTTCCGAAAAGTTTGAAAGTTATTGTATTTTCGAAAAATTACAGAAAATTAACATCTTTTAAATTTAAACTCAGAAATTTTTAAAAAATTACAAAGAAAAATTATGTGCGGGTTTTTATATATACAGTATCATTACATAGTCTGCGACACTGTTCTTCAGAGTGAATTATTTCCTTTCTGCAAATTTGGGCTTTAAGATGCCACTATATAAAAACTATGATAGCCAGAACATTTTTAGTACTGTAAAAAGTAGTCACGGTATATGTCTACAAAGAAACGATATCTCATACAAATAAAAAAATTATTAAAACAAAATTTGTCTTCATCAACCACCTCCCTCTTTTTTTAGGTCTGAGATACATGTCTATCACTATACTCATTAACACACCACTGCTGGTTTCTGCATACTTTGATTAGTGGCAGCGCCAAAAACGTAATGTGAACAGTAAGTACAACTTTGTAATGTAAAATAATAAGAAAAATTGTATATTTGGATGAAACTGTTTTATTTGATGGTTCTGAAAGTGCATATCACATACTATACTTAATTACAAAAGAACTATATACAAGTGCGCAATACTCTCTAACATATGTCTATCATAAGTTCTCTCTATGTTTAAAATATTTTACAGGACGGATACTTGGGTGATAAATACTTTCAGATAATTTGAAACAACCAGTTACTATTCTGGTGATCTCATTTCTGACTTTATTGCAGATCTTATCAACGTCACTAAAACCTGCTGTTTTATCACATAAGGAACATGTCAACCATCACAGATGATTCAAAAAGAGCATTGTCTGTCTGTTGCCACTTTCACTTCATTATGGCTGCGATGTATTGTTAATCAGTTTTGCAATTCTAAATTTTATCAAATGAAGATGACTCACTTAAGTACCGCTCGTCAAGAACATCTTTAACATCGACAAAGAAAATATTTGGTACTAAATCTAAATGCATATTCTTCTGATCTTTTTGAAAAGTTGTTTAAGTGAATAATGCAGAAGTAAATTAATTGAAACGCCAAACTTTTATTTAATTTTGATAGTAAGATAGAAGGCATGACAGGCACAACTGAAGTCAAAATCATAAAATCAAACTAGTGGTTAAATATGTAGTACCAAATATGTTACAATATTGAAAGCACGAAGTCATCAATTTATGAGTTTTAGCACAGTTTTAGACGACTTTATTGGATTTTTATTTATTCGGCTTAATACGTGTTCTCATTTCATTGTGGTTGCACAGTACTTGCTACTTGCTTGTAATGACAGCCATTGCTGCCTCACAGCAGTCAGTTGTCACACGGAGCAAAAAACACAGCACGTCTCGATTGAAGTCGCTGACACGGGGTTGCACCACGACTTCGGACATAATAACCTCGCAGGTCTTCCGGCCGGTCGCGCCAATGCTCGCTGGTGGCGGTCACTGCTGCACTCGCGAATGCTACGTCACGTGCTCCAGGATCCATGGCACGAACTTGGATATGCGCGTGCACACGCCGGGTAAGTTCGCCTCTGCGCAACCGATGCCCCAGCTGATGATGCCAGCCAGGAAGTACCTCCCGTCCTTGCCGCGCACCTGCAGAGGTCCTCCTGAGTCGCCCTGCGGGTAGAATTATCAGACTGGTATAAGACAGGCCCCAACAATAAGAATGGGGGAAACTAATCCTAAAGTCAAAGTTACGTTCACATTGACACAAAAAGTCAGCTGCTACACAAGCGAACAGCACATGCACAGGAAAATATCACACAAACAGCGCACATGAAACTAACAAACTTTTCAACTTTTCTGTATGTTGTGTTCTGTGCACAGTACCTATATCAGCAAGCAGGGCTGTTACTACACTAGCAAATTTAAATATTTCTGAAAATTTCACAAAGCACATACTATTCATTATGGTTATTATCATTATTATTATTTCTATAATAATAATAATAATAATTATTATTATTATTATTGATGATGACAATGCAATTATAAATATTTCATTTGTATTTAAATGGGACAGCGAAAATAAACCGTATTAATGCTACATACAGTCTCAAATAATTAGGTTTTTTAAATAATTTTATATGCTTCTGCGTAATGATCGAATCTAGCTTGGCTATTTTATGTGCGAGTGTTCTGTTTGTGTACTGCGTGCATGTTATTATGAAAGCAGCTTAAACTTTGCTTAAGACATCCGAAGTTTGGGTTCTACATCTTACAACTAGTGCTGTAAAACTATTTGCAAAATTTTAAAACTATTAGGTTTGGTTACATCTATGTTCTAATATGCTTGTTCGAACAGGTTTAGTTATAATGATTGGTCCTATGCAACAACAGTCTAGTCTACACTTGAATTAACTGCTGAACGCATTAGTTTTGTGATCCTAACATAACTCGAAGAAGTGTTATGCAATTTCTACATAACAATTTCGAATCTATTATCCTGGTCAAATGCATTTATGCAGTTACCTGATCTAAACAAAAAAAGTACATTAGCCTCCTCTTACAATCGACAGGTGTGTGTGTTTAATTATATATTTTTAGAAATAAAAACAAATGTATATTTAAATTTAAAATATAGGCAGGCTAAAGATTAATTTTTTATGCGTTCCATCAAAGTGGGCTACAGACAATAAATCAGACCCTGTGAGAAAAATCGCTGATCTGGCCATACTACCCGTGCATGCAAAATTAGCGTGAACGGTCACTGAGGAGATTATTACTGTTCAGAAGAACTCGGAAAAATTATAAACATAATATTCATTATTCTCCACGAAAGTTTACCAGAAAATTATATGGTGGATACGTTCGCCTACAATTAATCAAATAACCACTCGTTATTAACCTTCCAGTTTAAGAAATGTTACCTTACATACGAATCAAAATGAAATTGACGACTGTAACCTACATCTTTGCTCAACATGCAACAGGTTATTTATAATCACAAAATCTATATAGAAACGTTCACACAGTTTTAAGTACAGTATTGACCATTGCTGAGTTAAAAAGAAGATAACAAACAGCTTAAACAGACTCAAAATTAGTTAGAAAAATTATCAGAAGGCCTAACTAACAATTATTGTGATGTTGTGTGTGCCTCCCTACTGAAGCTACCTTGTTATCGCACCAGCGAAAAATATTTCGGGTATTTCATAAATATTAATAAAGATGAAAAATTGAGATCTTTTGATTTTATTGTAATACATATGACATGTTTGCTCAATCATACAACAGTCAAACTTACCACTTTCTGTTTTCCTTTCACAATGCTCATGATTTATGTCTGATGCATTTGTACAACTTTCCATCATGTGAACACTTTAAGCAGATTGATGTGACACCAATGTTTTTTTATGTTGGTTGAATAAATGACAATATGGATAGTGGTATGCTATAGAACTAAGAACTAAGCAGCCCACCTGACACGAGTCCTGTCCTCCGGTGTCGTAGCCTGCGCACAGAAAGATCTCGGGTATGTACTCGTGTCGACCAGCTCTCAAGAACATGTTCTTACATTTGTCATTGCTCACTATTGGTACCGTCACCTGGAACACGTACAAGCCAAACTGCAAATAACAACCACGAACACTCGTCCAAAGACTGTGAAGTCATTCAAGAAAGAAATATATACGATTTATAGTCTTACATAATTTAAAATAACTGTTTGAATTTGCTAACCGAAATCTGTACGCCGCAATGTAAATTGTTTGGAAATCAACTGAAACAAATGAATTAAACTTTCCCCCATAAATGATCGTAGGACTCTTAAGATGCTTGTGTGAAAAGCACAAAATTTACTCAAAATCTCCTCTTAATGTAACGTAATTTTATTTATTAACACACGCGCACGTGCGCGCGCGCACACACAGATAAATCGATTATTACTCCACTGATTAGTCAGAAATATATTATAGTAAAAGTGCAAATAGTATTGTAACCTTTAAAAAATTTGCGCCATGAATCAAATCTTTTGTTAAACAATTTGCAACAAAGAACTGAATTAGTCAAAAGTAAAATTCTTTCTCACAAAGTAAATGACTTCCAGGAGAATTAATTTATAACCTACAGCAAATCTTACTTAATTTTACTCTCAGATAATTTACAGCAGTACAGAAACAAAATACTTCATCGTGTTGTAGAGCATAACATATTAAATTAGTTTAATGTATTATAAGACAAAAGCATTTAAATATGACATATTAATTAATGTCGTATTAATACTCTACCATCATTCTACATGATTGTATCATACAATTACGTTCATAGTTAACAATGCCAAATTTACAACCAACAATACATACACAAAAACAACATAAAATGAAATTCAGTCTTTACGATTCACACAACAAAATGTTTTCTAACAAAAGTTCTTACCACTCCACAATCCAGCTACTGAATTATTTCAAATATTCTACTACAACAATATAGGAAAGTCATAAGAAAAACGTGAGACGTGTTACTTGAGTCCAGCTCCAGCAGATAGGAGCGTTGTTCCTTTTGCAGTAGGTAGTTAATTCCAGACACAGTTTCTTTATATCAGCTGTGATACTTATAAACTAAAGAAAAGTGTTCAAAGTTGTGGCGTACAAAGCCTGGAGAACAATGTCATACAACCACACGTGTAGAGCAAGTTGCATAAGACACAGGCACGCAACAATTAAAAAATGCCTCGTGAGCCTTCTGATATACCTAGAAACTATTCTAAATATGTAGTTTCACAATATTGTTGTCCAGGTATTGTATTCCACAACTTTCAACTCTAGTAATTTAATATAAAAACTCATTTTTGCACACAAGTGTAAAAAATGCTAGTGATTAATTTGTTTTACAGTCACTAATATTTTGTGTAAAAATCGTAGATATTTGATATTTCAGTACTAAGTCGTCTCAGGATATCAGGTGATATCAAGAAAGAAATAACGAGAGCTTGCCACGATATGCTGTATTCAGGGCAACTTTTTTTTTGTTTGTTTTTGGTCTCATTTGGTTTTCTGGGATATCACAGTATAAATCTCTTCACTACTCCAAGTAAGGTTAAGGGTGTTCAAGTGCGATAAAGTCATAATTTTATATTTATACGAAATATGTTTTGTTTTCTAGACGATACCTGTGAGTACATTTTACTCTAACGAAACAATTTTAGCTCTCAAAGTTTTCTCATAACAGGGTGTCAAAGTCAATGTTTGCATGTTCTGCTGCCATGCAAATAGTGAAAACCAACTGACCTACTTAAACAAAATAATTCTCTGTGAAATTACAATACATGAGCCATGCAATAAAACATTTGGAAAACCCACAAAGTAATATTTTGAATTAAAAAAAAATAAAAAAGTACAGAAACAGTTGCAAATTCAGATTTTTTTTAAATATAAAAAACGTTCGCGGGATTTTTCCAAATATTTTATTACGTAGCCCATGGGATGTTATTTCACTGTAAATTATTTCACGTACGTAAGTCAATTGGTTTTCACTAATTGCATGGCAACAGAACATGCAAATTTTGACTTGGAAGCACCATTATGAGAAAACTATGGGAGCTAAAATAAGTTCGTAGGAGGAAACTGCACTCACAATTATCGTCTGCAAAGCGAACACTATTTCATAAAAATATAAAATTATGATTATATCGCACTTGAACACCCATGCTGCTACAGGTTATGAAGATGATAATATTTTTATGAATGAATTTGGAAAGTAGTTAGTAGCGTTGGTATCAGTAAGGGGTCTAACTATTGCTAGC
>PNEQ01000326.1:41008-95258 GCA_003012365.1 Medauroidea extradentata
GGTAGAATTAACATTAAAAAAAGGGGGGGGGGGGGTTCCTGCATAATTTTAATAGTTTTAGTAATTTTTGTACTTGTGCGAGATATGGTTTGTTTTATAGACATATATAGGTACTATATTTTACAGTAACGCAAATTTTGTAGCTTTCATAGTTTTTTGAGTAATGGTAGGTCAAATCCCAAATTTGCGTCAAACTTTTTCATACAAGACTGAAAAAACAGCTGACATACAAAAATGAAATAAATCACTTGGAAGAAGTGTCGCGGGCTATGCCATGGTACGCACAAAAACTATATTAACTATATTCTGCATTTAAAAAAAAAATTGCTGAAATTAATATTAAAAATTGCAAATTTTCTGCAATGTTTTTTAAAATACAAAAAATTTCAATGCGGGTTTTTGTACATATCTTGACGTAGCCCATGACACTGTTCTTCATTGTGAATTACGGTATTTTATTTCTCTAAGTCAGTTGGTTCTCCTTTCTAGTATAAAACCGTTTTATGCAAATTCCGATTTTTACGCGCCATTACACAACAATTATGAAAGCTAGAGAAAATTTTAATTACTGGAAAAAAAGTCACGATACATGGCTACAAAACAAATCTTATCTCGTTCAAATATAAAAATTGTTAAAATCATTAAAATTTTGCATTAATAGGGGTTAGCAGGAGCCGTGTATGCTGACCTCCTGCAGGACAGACGGGAGGGTACCGCCCTCGCTGAGCCGACCCCAGCCGGTGACTGTGGCGTTCTCGCCGATGAGCAAGTCGTCAGAGGCGGGCAGGCAGATGGGCGCGATGTGCTGCTGGAACTGCAGTGGAGACTCGAGCCTCACAAGCGCCAGGTCGTACTCGTACGTGAAGAAGTTGTACTTGGGGTGCACCACCTTCTTCGACACGCTGCGCTCCACGAACGGCAAGGGCTCCTGCACACTCGAGAAGTCGTACTCTCCCACGCGGATCCTGATCTGCGACGTCAGCAGGCTGTTGCGACACATCAACAAAGTCTAGCACCCCTTTTCCCTCGCTATTCAGCACATAACATAAATCCCTTGTCTTTGTCTCACCTGGGTTCTGGAGCAGGCAGTGACCTCAAGAACACTGCTTGAGAACCTTACAGTCATTGAGTTCAAATGGGTGGATACTGTCAACAATATAATTTCTAAAAAAAAAAAATGAAAATGTAACTTTTTCAAACAAAAAAACTATACGTGAAATTTTATTGCCGCCATATCGGAAAAATATTAGCAATTTCAAACAAAACACACACACACACACACACACACATATATATATATATATATATATATATATATATATATATATATATATATATATATATATATATATATATATATATATATATATATATATTCCACAATAAATTTAGCTAATAAAATTTTCAAATGCTCCCTGTTGAAGGATTGTGTATCAAAAAAAATTCTCCCTGGACACTTTGAAAAATTTAGTTTTGAATGTGATCAACATGAAGCAACGCTGATCCTTTATCATAAAGTCGTGGCTGCAATTTTAGTAGGCAAAGCCCACAATGTCCTGTCCACAGCAAGCGGCTATGGCCTGTGTTGCGAAATTATACCAGCTTTCTCTTCTATGTTTATCACTGTGCCACTTCGATGTGTGAGAGAAAGTGAGTACAAAACAGGAAAGCTAGAGGGAGGCATAGGACATGACATTTGCAAGGAACATGATGGTAGTAACAAGAATGAACAGAATTCTATAGAAAAATTGTGAGAAAAAATCCTGGAGCAGCTTCTGGGAGAAATTGTAAACGAAGCAACTATGAGGTGGTAAGATGATGGAAAGCGAGGTGTTACCAGAATGATGTTGGAAAGTCTGGCAACAGAATCCATTTTGGGTTTCGTTGCTACTGAGCTGTCATCGATATATGATAGACACAAACTTCTGCTTTCAAATTTTCGTAAGTTACTAAATTCTGCCTAAAATTTAGTGAAACATATCCACTATGAGGAGTGAAGGATTTTATGTACAGCCAGAAAATAGCACATTATAAAAAGTTTGCTAAAAATGTAGACATTTAAAGAGCTGCAAACCAAAATTCTACATTAAATGTACTATCCAACCCTTCTAAGTACCTGGACTGATCTCGGAGGAATCCAGAGGTAAAAACAACCAAAAGTTTGCTCTTCTTCTCAATGAAAAATTTAATATACCGTATCTAATGGGCATTTAATTTAATTTATGTCTTTTCAAACTGTTGGTTGTCCACGTAGTCATAACAAGAATCATATATTTTCTAACTCAGTACTTTTTAGTCGCCACATGTAATTTTTTTCACCTCTAGTAATGATCAGGCCAGGTTTTTTAAATTCTAGGCACGCACATAAAAGAAAGTATCGGTAGACTTAACAATGTTTAAAATTAAAAATGTTATATGTACGTTACAATTGTTACTTAGCAGTCTCATACAGGGATCATATGTGAAAAAAAAAATCATGCTAAAAAAAAACACGCCACTTGTACATCTCAATTACGAAGATCACATTTTGACAGATTCTTCTTCTAAGTAAAGGTGGCCATGCTCAATTGTTACACTCTGCCCTGTCCTTTATAACTGAGAAATTCTACATGAAGACAAAGTAGTACTGACTCGTCGACGCAGTGGCCTGCCGTGGCGATCCAGTTCTCGTTGAGCAACGCACCACCGCACCGGTGCGTGCTGGAGAATCCGAAGAAAGACGTCCTTCGCACCGACACCTAGAACAGTTGGCATCAGCTGTCAGTCAGCCGCTCTCGAGGAAGGAGACATGATGATACACAAAAAAACTGTAGGATATGTCTCTCTAAGGTGAAAAGGGTGTCAGAGGTTACGTATGAACGACATAGTCTTCATTTACCTCTTGTTCCTGCCAGGAAGCTTATTTAAAGGGCGTGGAACATAAAACAACGCTGTATGGATTAGTTGAAATTTGTACGTTTCTCGAAGCGAGTATGAAGATATCAAAAAAGAACAATCTTAAGAAATAAACGTTATCAATGCCCAAATGTCTTATGTTTAAATTCGTCGCAAAAAATAATGGGGCAGACCGACAAAATTTTTGTTTATAAAGTTGGTAAAACGTATTATACCTAGGATTTCTCTGTTTTTCGTCTTTTGCTAACGTTTTCCAAAAATACATAGTTACGTAATGTCCCACGCCCTCTTCGAACTCAAAATAAAATTTCTATGTATTGCATGAAGACTTTCTGAGATCAACAAAGATGAAGTGCTCATTAATATATTTTATTGAACTGACAAAAACTTTTAAGAGTTTAATGACTAGCACACTTGTGACATGAGTATTACCTTATCAAAAAAACACATAATTATATGAAAACATAATAGGTTGTATCAGCATTGAAATGAAAATCACTTATAAATTCAGGAGACGGCTCGTCGCGGTCTCCTTACATAGTTTAACCAGATTCTGATTACGGGAAGTGGATGGTAGTCCATCGACATCCCCCTATCTGGAGGGAACGAAGATGAAATTAGGGACGGCAGATGGAACAGCGACGGAATGCAAGGCTGAGGAAAACGGGAGAACCCTCTCCAAAAAAAGCCAGCAAACGGCAACGTCAACCACGTTTCCCACATGCGAACAATCGGGATCATCCCCACCGGGGATCGAATCCGGATCGCCTTAGTGGGAGGCAAGTGGTCTGACTTATGAGCGCTAACATAAAAATAATGTAAACAGGGTCGCAGGAACATTTCACTGATGAGAATGTTGCATGAGAGTATGCCGAATTTGGTGCCCCTTATACTATTTAATACTTTGATGAATTTTTCGACAAAATAATGGCAGTACGATAAAAAATAACTTGGTGCTCCAACATGTGTTTTATTTTCATTGCTGATACCCAAATAACATAAATAAACAATAATTACTTCTGTTTATAAATAGCTGTACTCACTTATATTTTAATACATACAAATAATTAACTGCCTGGAAAAAACGAGAAAATACTTTTAATAATATTTTTGGCCATTCTCTGAAACGGGCAAACAAATTTACTACAACGGATGTTTCCGGACAACACAGGAAAATGTTGGTAGATTATTCCTTATAAAAATAAAGTTAGGAAGAAATGTTGAGAGCTCATCCTGTCGTAACTAAATATTAATGAAGAAATAAGCTAACTGCATACAAAATTTTATAGCGTTAGGAAATTTGAACAATTGATAGTGTTTATTGAGCTATGTGTCTTGGGTAACAAAAATTATTCTCTTGTTGCAACCGTCTAGGACCCATTGTTTTTGTCCAAAACGCACAGTGTTTGGCGTAGCGTTACAGAGCCTAGAGGGTAGGCAATACTGCGTACTTGTATGTTTTGTTGTTCTCGGCGCACAGGCGACGGTGAACATTCACAGTAAACAGCATGTACCATATGTTGATCAGCTCGCGACGTCAAATCTTCATCACTTCGAATACAGAAGATACATTCTAATGTTGTGGAACCAGGGATAGATACTTATCACTGACTGATTCAAGATTTTTTAAGGTTGTCGAAGTGCTACTCAGCATATCAAACTACATACTTAATTTATCTGCATTTATGTTGTATCAGACAGAAACATTGCGAATTTCTTCATCCAATGATGAAGGTTTACAGCCAAAGTCACTACAGGCTATAAACAAAGCTTAATGGCAGTAACTAGAGAGTTTGCACACTATCTCCGATCACGGTATTTATCACTGACAAACGTAAGTCTGCTCACTGAACACCTGATACGCTCACGCCAGATGCCTGGCAGCAGTGCGCTCGCAACCTCGCTTCCCTCTTCTAGGCTGATGAAGTGACGGGTAGCAATAGATTATACAATTATAGCGCCTTTTTTCCTGCGGAGTGTAGACCCAAGGTGCACAGTTCTCGAACCCGGACGACAGCGAAAGATAAGTGACAATAGCGAAGATAGGAAAATGAAGACGGATCAGATGTGTGGAAGAAGACGTAACTGACGGCAGTTGTAAGCGTAAACAAATGAGGCCACAAATAAAAGGGCGTCACAATGTCAAGTTTTGTTTTCTTCTGCCCTTGTGGCGCCCAGTATTAAAGTCTGTGTGGCGCTCCTGTAGGTAGTTTGGGAAGGGGTAAATGCCCCTCTTGCCACCCTCTTCCGGCGCCCTTGGAAACAAGTCGTGGAAACTATAGCTAAAAATTATTACATACCTCAACTTTCTCTAACTCCTAATAAAGTATTATGCTAAATACGCGATTCTAAAAATATGTATATATTATTACCTGCCAAGGCCATCCACCAAATGGCGAGTCCTTGCCACCCACAATTCGAGTTTCTGGTCTAGGAAACAATGGCGGCACTCCACAACCTAGAAAGTCAGAAAAATTAAACACAGCAATAATATTCTCACGTCAACAATATGGCAAACCGTTATAACGTCTTTTCTTGACTGTAGTATTTTAAACCCGAATTGTTGTATGTTTTATTTTTTTATAATATTAATTTTGACAATAAACGATATAAAATATACGAGCAACATTTTACTTATTTTTAATATTGGGCGCATTTCAGTTACTGTGATATTATTCAAAATAAAATGCTTTATTTCTGTTAAAATGGTAATATTTACTTCATAAAATTGCGTAAAGATTAATTTTACTTGTGATTGTTATCTTAACATGGATAACGATGTGCTCACCTTAAGATTTCTTATTTTAGTGCAACAACCTTTTGTAATAATGAAGCGTCCCATTTAAAAGTAGGATTTTTCAAATTTTAAGTTTGGAGTATAATTTCATGTGGCTGCGAAGGCATTCATTAGTTATCAGGAAGAAAATAATAAAAATTTTCGTCAATAATAAATAACAAGCACGAAACCTGTAGAGTTTGTGGGAATTTAAAGAGTAGAATTTAGGACAGCTATTACTCCGCAATTGCCTCAGAAAGGATGACACTAACCAACAGCAGCTGAATGAATCTGAGTCACACCACTGTCGATGTGGAGTGTTATTACAAAACAGAAGGATCCTGTTGAAACCAGTTGGTAAAGGACATCAACCTTGTTCTTATAAAATACTCAGGAATGGTCCCACGCAAACTTTACAGTAGCCTTTATTGATTACGAATTTTTAGCTAGGCTTTTAAATATCAACAGTCCATTATAATACGTGGTACCATGGCTGACGTATGGACGAAAATTTCTGATAAGATAAGAAGCAATATGTATCTCCAAGCTTCCATCGCTTCACCAGATTTGTTCTTCTGTGGTTCGGAGTTTAGTTAGAGTGTCTTCAGAAATCAGCAACACGATAACGGAAACATCTTAATCGTGTTCAGTCAAGCATTATGAATGTGCACATCGCGTCCGTGTTTGAAGACAATAATTGTTTGAAGTGGGACTCTTAAGTCTTAGTGACAGGTTAGGATGCAGTAATCGGTCAACTGAATATCCATTTCTAAAAGGTGTGCTAAGAGCCCTATATAGCTGCCGCACGAGCGTTGATGCAGCGTGTTAGGAAAAAGTATGTCTAAGAGATGCTACTAAACGTGCGTTTGATGGCCCTATCTACTAAAATAAAACACATTACGAACTATGCTTCTCTATTTTATTTATTTTTTTAAGATATCATGTTTGGAAACATGGTTTCGGGGCATCTCAAAATGGCCAAAAGAGATTTTTCAGACTGCTGTTGCGTGAAAAATATCAACCGGAATCGTAAAACAAAAACAGAGAAACATACGCTGGACTTTACTTTACACGTTCCGCAATACGGTAACATGATCACCCTTAAAGTCCCATAGGAAAAGCCAACGACAGAAATATTGCCCGACGTTTTCGCGCTCCGTGTATATAGGAGACACGGTAGTTGACGCACAAGCCAGTTTAGCTCTTATCACCTGCCAGTTTTCGTACCTCAGACGTGGAGTCTAGCGCGTGATGTATAGGACTCTTAAGACAGTGGTCACAAATTATCCCAAAATAAATGTGCAAAGCACGAGCGTAGGGCTTTGTTAGCTGTGACTCGGAATAATTTCTCAGACGACCCACGCGTCATCTTATTATTGACGCGATAAACTGACAGCTTATGGGAAGGACAAGGCATCATATCCCTGCTTTGACATACTTGTGAACTGGGCGCCCGTAGGCGTCTGCCGAATCCTGAGGGATGACATGAAATCTGGCCATACACTGACGAATCGTCTGAATGCAAAGAACGGGCGAAACGGGAGTACCCGAGAACACTCGTCGGGAATAGAAGAAGCCGAGAAACCTGAACACTACACCACCGCGGGCCCCTTTGAGTTAACTGATTCAGCTTACCACATGGAAAATTAATTTTTTATTTAACAACTTATTTGCTGCAACTGACATTATGGCTAACACATTTTGTAATACAAATTATGACTTCCTGAAATTGAAATTTGTCGGGGATGAAGCAAACACGTTCTCTGAGAAACGTGATATTAAGTTTCAAATCTTCTTACGCCTGAAATGTGTTGCAATTAGTTGCGGTTATCAATTTTTAGACGAAACTACTAGACGTGCATTACATTTGTTTATCTACAGAAACACTTGAACTAATGTTTTTATAAGTTTAAAAACTCGGAACGCTAATTAAGAAAACATGATTTTGGGCATCTCGGCTAAAAATGGCTTATGTGAAAAAATACGAGCAGTATTTGAAAAACACGATGATAGAAACACACGTTAGACTATTAAATATTGTACTGCATTACATACGACGATCAGTGGCATATATCTCTTATGCCCCACACATATATACACAGTCTAGGTAGATAGGCGCCTTAAGGGCGTTCAAGTGGTCCAGAATTTATTTCTATACTTACCTTCAGTATGTCAAATATTATTGTGATGTATTGTCAAGTAATAATGTTAGAAAAGTGTAACAAAGGAGCTACACAAATTAAAAGAATAATTGAGGAAATTATGAGGACATAAAATTTTAAAAAAATATTTGCAATAATTATTTACCGGTACCATGTTGATCTGAAACATACAATGAATATTAAGGCCTCGCTCTTTAGCTTTGCAGTGGTTTCGAAAAAAAAAAAAAAATACCGCAAATTAATATATATATATATATATTAAAAAATTAATTTTGGCAGTTTTTACGTTTATATATCGTTCGTCCCTGAATTTTTATTTTGCAATACACCAAACGGATATACAGATTTTCGCCCCAGAATATCACGTATTTTTTGTCAAAATAAGCCAAAATGAAGCAAAATAGTTTTTTGCTAGCAAACGATACATTATTTAAAAAAATGCTCTGGCAAAAGTGTGTATCGCATGACTGTACACAGTCTCAAATTTTTTGAAAGCATTTGGTTAAAAAATATTCGAGTTATTTGCAATTGTTTGAAATAAATGAAAGATCATGGCCTTAAAGGCACCGGTACACGTTATAGAAGTTTCAGTTTAATGGAACTTTACTAAGGGATTGGGACGTAGTTATATATAAATATTATGATAAAATGCAAAGTAAAAGTAGCGGAAGGTTTAACACGGGTGAAGCAGAACTAAATGATTGATTCAAGAAAAAATTTATGTCTTCAAAAACACTTGAGCAAGTACATACCATTGCGACCGATTGTTGAAATTTGAATTGCACAATATTTAAATTTAAAATATGCGTAGGTAAGAAGTTTTCGTGATTTGTTCTTTTATGTGAAGTCTCAAAACAACGCAAAAGCTTTAAAACTGAGAAAAAAATTTTGGCACTCGAACATCCGTAACAGTATCCCCCTTACGTGTGGATTTATTGGTTTTCCTTGACTACTTTAGTTTCACTACCTACCAAAAATTCCAAAAGTACCTCACCTTAAACATATCTATTGATCTTACCTTCTATGACACGCGTAAGAAGTGAAATAGAAACTGATAATTATGTATTTATTTATAAAAGTTAATACAATTGATTATTTGGTAACTTAAAAAAAAAAAAAAAAAACATAATTATGAGTTCCTAGTTAACTTCTTATACTTCTACTGAAAGGTAATATCAGTAGCTATGTTTCCATTGTGGTATGTTTGGAATTTTCAAACGTGAAACAAAAATAGGCGAGGAAAGCCAATAAATCAACACGTAGGAGCGAGACCGACTCGTAATGAGTGTACTCACGGGCATCCCGATGTCCATTCGTGGCGACTGCAGGTAATATGGTAGACGTGGCTGGCAGTATACTGGAGGGTCTCGGGGTGGTCGTCGTTGTGGTGGTAGTGGTGGTGGTTGTTGTGGGGGTAGTGGTCGTGGTCGTGGTGGTAGTGGTGGTAGTAGTTCTCCTGAGTGTGGTCCTCCTGGTGGTCGTCTCCAGCGTGGTGCTGACAGACGGCCTCACAGGTCGGAGAGGCGGGCGTGGTCTCTGAGGTGGACGTGGCCTGGTGCTGCCAGGGTGTGGTCGCGGCCTCGTCACGAACGACGGCTGCGTTGTCCCTTGCCACGAGTGTCCCGGCAGTGTCTGCAGGAGTGTCCACGACCCGACCACAGTGCTGCCGGCTGCTGCGGTGTCAGTCATCATGTCCTGCCTGGTAAACAAGGGACACCTCACTGCACTGGCTCAACAGATTCTCTTGGCTCTGACAATAACGGGAATGCCCAATTAGCTTAGTCTTAAAGCCAGGTTACACATACCTTTTAAGACTTATTACTTTTACATAAACATAAATCGTAATTGACATTTAACATATTTTTCAGTGTTCCAGAATCTGTTAAAATTTCTAGCAAAATATGTGTGTAGAAGATGAAATTGATTAAAATAAAATTACAAAAAAGTAAATAAATAAAAATAAACTTTTTCCTTAATTGTTATAAACAAGGCTTAACACAAATAAACACCAATGACACGATGAGATGTAACGTATTTGTGAAATATGTCTGAAATATACTTAGCCTGACCACTTTAGTTTTTTTTTTTTTTAAACTAAACACATTAAGTTCAAACTTCCACTAAAATGTAAGGGCAGTTTTCTTACCTAATTTATAGGTGTAAAAATTTTAACAATATTTGTCTGATAATGCTCGAAATCACTCTATAAATTGTAAGCTCTTTTACTTAACAAACTAAAAGCTTTAGAATTTAGCCTATGTTTGCATTGTCTTTTGTGCCTTTAATTAAAAGCTGTATAACATTATTTTCACTCAACTCTTGAAGTAACTGATATAATCTTGCTAGCTCCACTGCCGGAAGGTATGTGATATGTTTTTGGTTAGTCACATTGATTGCATAACCAACTCCAATTTGACTATCTCGTCTATACCAGTTAATTTGTAAACCCGGGCTTTTTAAATTTCCTAGCCCTCTCCAACAACTAAGTTAACCATTTTGGACGTTTTTTGTTATATAACCGGCTACCTGCAACTCCCTGTTTATTTACTTCAACGGACCAGCAACTTTCTGTTACTCACTTGCTACTTTTTTTTAGATTTTATAAAAAGTGATGAAATTGTTAAGAGCACCAGCATATTTGTTGCCATATGTTCGCCATAGTGCTAGACAGGTGGTGTAGATTTCTTAAGACGAACAAAAGTATTTAACTTTTGCACCTGTAAAAAAATTATTTATCTTCCATGTTATAGGCGAAATGTCTACCATGCACAGAGTGTCTACATTCAACAAGGCAAAGATGCCGTCGTCTGCATTTGACATCACTACACATTGGTTTCGAAGACGACGTATCGTAGGGATGGTTTCTTAATACAGGCCATGACCGCTTCCTTCCTTATGTCTGTCAGAACAAGCAGAGACCATGTGGAGAGATTTTGGTCAGCGCCTAACATCGAGGTCTTTAGCGCTGGTGAGGGATGATATGATGTGATTGAGTCGGAATGAAAGGATGAGGGAAACAGGGGGTCCCCGAGAAAACCCGCCGACCAGCGGCATCGTTCGGCACGATTCCCACATGCGAAAATCCGGGGGCCGACATAGCCGGAAATCGAATCCGGATCGTCTTGGTAGGTGGCGAGAGGTCTGAATCCTCGGACACCGTGGTCCCACGAAGCCTGCTACTTACCTAAATCAAATGTCATCACTTTCGCACATTTAATTTCTGCTGATAATCAATCGAGGTGAGTTAAGTTTTGAAAGGAATTAAACTGAAGGTAAAGTCGCCATTTCGTACCTATGCATTTTTCGTTATAATTCTTGTTTCAGATTTACTTATGAAAATTTAATTCCGTTAGAGCGCAAAACATATAGTGATAGAACTTCTGACATCACAAGCAAGTGTATGAGTTCTGTTACGGCATCCGATACCGTCCACAGAAGTTAGCCAATATTCCACTCCGGAAGTTTCTAAACGCTAGACAAGCACAGGCATTCCATCAATACTAACTTAAAATAAACCACAGTGTGATCTTTGAACGAGTTGTGTAATGACAGCCCATGACTGCCTTTAGGTTTTTGGACATACTCCATTGCGATGTAGATGTCTGCAAAGAAAACTGAAGAGAATAGAAAATATAAATAAGCAGAGCACGTTTTAGTAAACAGGATACGTACACAACTTAAATTCCATAAATGGAACTGAGTCAAATAAACCAAAGACAGGAGACATCCCCGCGAAAATTTTGATTCCAAGGTGCAATTTGGTGCTTTTTAAGGAGTTGTGTTATAGGCGATCCGGGATAAAGTGAGCACTCGAAATAGCCCTGCTTATGTTCTATTTTCAGCCAATTTGTTTCTTTCCACGCACAACGGCTAACGAAGGAATACGGCTAACCTCTTTGGACACGTCACTTAATGCTTGCACGTGTAAGATAAATTGTGCAGTCAGTATAAGTAGATATAGTTTAGTAAAAGAAAAGGTTTATTAATTATGTAAAATACAATTACGTTGATTTCGGTTGATTTTGTTTCAGTTTTGTTGTATTTAAATTGGAAAACACAGGGAATTAGTTTGCGTAATTTCGCTACCAACCATACAAGCAGTAAGGCAACTATAGTTAATGTTGAATCATATGCAGTAACGTCTAGTAATCTTTTCCAAAGGTAAATTTTTTAGTGCTTACTTTATCCCGAATGACCTATATCTAAACATTTAATATACCACTAGTACAGTATGTTCACAACAAAGTGAGCACTGCTTAAATTTTTCTTTCAGTAGTTCTGCATTCATCTGTACTGCTTTTAATATGAAAACTTCCAAGAAACTAAAATACGATGTAAACATTTCACCACATTCAAAACCTAACATCTTAGGCCCCAAGAAAATACAATTTTTTGTTATTATAAATGTTATGGAGTGCTCAGTTTAAAATGAACAGTCCATAGTAATAATATTAAGATTTTTTTTTTTTTAGTCCTTCATATTTCGGGAGGGGGGTTTTACCCGAAACCCCTCCCCCGTCTGTCGCGCCCCTGTCAAGAGCGTTCTATACTCACTCGATGTTGGTATTACTGGTGGTGGTGAGCGGCCTGAGCGTGCTGCTGCCTGTCGGCCTGGTGACGAACTGTAGGACCGTGGTGCCGCTGAGGGCGGTGGTGGTGCTGGAGGCCAGTGGTGCGTGGCCCCAGCTGACGTTGGCAGGCCTCGTGATGAAGGCGACGGCGGCCGGCGGGTGGGACGAGGAGGACACGGGCAGCAGGACGGTGGTTGCCGCAGAGGAAGGCCGGCCTGTGCTGGGGCCGGGAGGTGAGAACAGCACCGCGGGCTCCGAGGAGGAAGATGGCAGCAGCAGGTTGTCTGTGGCGTTGTGCACGCAGCAGCTGCCGAACATGAACTGGTCCACGCACATGCCGACGTGCCGGCCCTCCGTCTTGATGCACTCCCACACGAACATGCACGTGCCCTCTGCGTCGTTCACCGTGCACGGCTTCGGGCTGATTGTGTAGCCTGCGACCACACCAGCCATTTTCATCACAGTGGCTGCTAGTGTGCCATTTCGGAATAATGGAACCTCTACACTTAATTGAACGACATTAAGTAGAAAGGAACCAACCCACAAATTAATCAATTTGTAAATAATCGTACCGTGTAGAAGAAGGTCCGAAGTACGTCTTAGAAGAAGAAAAAGTACTGAATCACAACATTTGACGAAAAATAAGAGCCCGAAAAAAAAATTGTTACTACAAGGCTTAAATTCAGACAGAAATCTTTGACCTTGAATATCTCAGTTCCAGTTAACTGCGGGTTGGTTCGTTTCTGCATAATGCCGTCCAATTTAGCCTGCGCATTCCTTATAGTGTTTTATGTTTCAACAAGACTTACATTGCATAGGCCTACAGTTCTACTACATCGCTTATACTAGAATCTGTGACCATCCATTCAAAAAATGCCTTTATTCCTACGGAAGGTTACTAGTCAAAAACTAAGAAAGTTAGTGAATACGTGACAATTTGGTAAAGCCTAAGATCATATCTGTGCCATCACAGACGGAAAATTTTAATAAATCTTGTCGAATGAAATTTATATTGAAAACTGAACAATTCTAAGATAGCAGGTAGGCCTACATAATTCCGAGCTAAAGTATCCGTTTGAAACTGTAGGTTTCTAGACGTCGATTAGCATACATAAACAGTAGTTTTTTCCATCTTTATGTGCAAAAATTTTTCTCGAGTAACGTACTTCTGTAGATCAATATGTGACGCAGAAATATCGCAAATTTAATTGCGGCGCAACAGATTACGTTTAACAAATGGGTCATTCCGGGTAAACGTTTGCTCACGAAGTCGACTTGTTGTTTTATAGTTATTCTATATCAATTTTCAAAAAGTGTAGATCTTAATTGTAGAACTCGGCGTTTATTTATCTACAACGCTATCTTAAGAATACAAGAACTGCATTTCAGGCTCTTCAGTAATATTTAAAAACTTGCCCGAGGACAAAAATGGCGAAATTTGGTGGCACTGCTGTCTCTTTTTTTGGGTATCGAAATCTCAGTGTTGAATCTTTTAAAAGGTATAGGCCTGTACAAAACAAGTTACTCTTTAATATTACATAGTAAAATGGTAGTCTCACCACAATATTACTGGACAACCTGACATAGGTATACAGGAGTGAAATGGACGACTGTAAATGCTATTCATAAGCACCCATTATTCACGCACTTTTGACCAGTTTTCGAATAAATGGCTTTGGTCAGAAGTTTTGCATGCCGCTCGGCGTCCAGGGCAGACGGTCACATAAGGAGACATGGCCCACGAGTTAAAATTTAACACATTTGTTGAAATAAATAAAATTTATAGAAGTCAGCAGCTACGCACATACGAGGCTTTAGAAGTAAAACTACACGTGTCGACTTTCAGTAACTTTTGGAAAACATAAACAGAAAGTTCAAATCGCGTATTAAAATTAACCAAACCATTCTACAAAGCTGAAAATAAGAGCACTTGTGTACGCACTAATTGATTTACTCAAGAAGTGATAATATACACTTATATAATACATTCGTTTTACTAAAATAATAATTTATGTATGTAGGCTATATACATGGATAGTTTTACTCCTAAACTCTCCATAGTATAATTTAGCATGTAACATGGAAATATATATTCTTCCTCTCGCCAGGACAATGAGGAAAGCAGCATGAAGCCCGCCGCCTACCTTCAGCAATTTTACTGCTAGAGGCTTAGAAGTAACGAAGCAATAAGGGCGACCTTGAATCGTGCATCAAATACCGAATCGCCACAACGAGCCAAGCGCTGAACTAGCGTGCAAAATTTCCGCTGATCCACTTTTACTACGGGACTTAAAGCGGTTGCCACATAATTTTGCTGGTGGAAAGTCTGTAGTAAAGTTCAGCGCACGATTTTATCCAAGTTTCGCATACATTCGGTTAATACATTTTGAAGTACGGCAGTCTGAAAAGATCTTTTGAAGGGATTAGAAACAGTGCTTTTCATAATCTCGATGTCATAATAACAATAATCCGTCCTTGTTATAAATGTGTTTTCTTTTCTTATATTGGTACAATGGGCAAATGTACAATGGTATCGTAAAAAAATGTACTACCCCGCACTCTTCAACACATTTGAAATGAATGGTAGGCAAAGTATTTGCTCATTAAAATTTATTAAAATTCTCAAAAAACTACTTTAATATGTTGTCTGTGGGATAATACATACAATGAAATAAGATTTATCTGGGTAAGTTAATTACACACGTTGAAGCGTATACAACTGTTTTCTACGAACTTCGAAATTTAGGCTCTGTATTTTGAAAAATGTTATCATATGATTACAAATAACTACTGTGTGATAAAGTGTTAATTAATATGTCATAAAATTTTTAAAAATTGTTAAACTAGCAACACGCCGTTGCTTTTCTAACTATGCTGCTGAATCTTACGAAACATTTCATCGTTGTTGTAAAACAATTAACATTTTTAAGCGGTTTGTTTAATTCCTACAATTATTATGAAGTTATCTTATTTACACACGAGTATAAATACTTGATTACCTAAAGTAGGTAATTTTTGAGCAATTTTCTTTCCGAAAACTGATTCCTTACATTTTCGAACATAACCAGCAGCATAGTTTTGAATGGTTTCATATGCACGGTATTCGATGTTGACTGAATGAAACACCTACGTAGATGATCTTTAGCCTCATTAACTGTATACAAATGAATACATTCTCCATTAGGATACTACGCGACGTGTGGAACTGCAGTTAAAAATTATGTTTATAAAGTGTGGTGCAGTAAAAAGTATAGTTATGTGTTATCTTTGACACGCGACCTTTTATTGAGTTATGTAACGTCATAATTTTAAGTCTAATAGTGACTCTAGGCTGGAGCAGTGAGTGACTGTTTTATTTGTTTGTGGACGTATTCAGACAGAAGGAAGCACGTGTTAGAATACTTCTAACTGGGAGGTAGAGAGAAGGAAAATAAATATGGTGCCTGGAAGAAGACTTCTTGGTAGCCTAGTGTGTATTGCGGGTTGTCTTTTGACGCTATTTGGGGGTAGAGTGTGAAAGTGAGTTTTCACCTTCCGTATTCTGGTTGCTTTTGTAGCTTTATGTCGTCGTAAGGCTGTCTAGAAGTAGACGGTAGTCACATACCTGTGAAAAATACATTTGATGTTCATATATTTGATATAAATTAATTTAAACGTTAACGTTAGTGAACCACTTTAATTCTACCGTCGGAAAACGAACTTGTATGCATTTGTTCATAATTAACTTTTCGTTCCTGAAAACTGATGGAAAATCATACGAGTGTAAGTGAAGTGATTTGTTTGAACTGTGGACATTTTTAATTACCTGTGTCTTATAGCAATTTAGTGTGAAACTGTAAATGTTTTCTTTCCACCTTAGCGCTGACTAAACTGGCCACCAAATTTCTTCATAGTTGGTTTGTGACATTACATTTTAAGCATACTAACTATGCAGTGCTTTTTTATCCCTTTCATCTGGAAAACACTTTTTCGGTACTTTGAATATGTAATTTAGAGTTCCCATTTTAAAATTTTTAACGACGGTCTCCACAACTAGTGACAAGTATGTGAACTGTTTGGTTAGTAACCTTTGGCAGATTTATAGCTTCAATAGTGAATTGAGAAAAACGTTATTTAAGATTACTCTAACCTAGGCAGATGTCGTAGGTGGGTAAAATTAACCTTTTTAGCTAAAACTGAGAAATTACAGTACCACGTATCAAGTAGTAAATGACAAAACGAACCATTTCTATGGACATCTGCCTAATGCCATGTCGAAAGGCTAAACAACATTCGCTCTCAACAGCGAGTGCTCATAGCAGTGATTCAATTTGTCTCACTTCTCTGTAGCAAGAATAGATCAGTGAACACAATAAACATTTATTGCACGTTGATAACTTCTCATGACGTTCCAATTTATGTATTAGTATTGAATGCATTTAAAACATAATACGGCATGTTACGCTAAATGGATGAAGTGGAAAGAAAAGTAATGTTTTGGATATAGCATTGAAAAATTAATTACTATGTCACCCAATATAAAAGTAAAATTGTCTTTTCTTCCAAAATTAAAATAGCCTCTTTTTACGACTTTGAATATTGAATACTGTTGAAGTTATTTTCGGAAATTTTGTGAAACTTTAAGTTTCTTTTCCATCTTGAACTGCTTCCTTTGACACTTATATTATGGATGCCTGTTTGGATTTATGGTGAAATTTTTGAGGAGAAAGGAAGTTCGGAATTTGGTTGGGACAGTCGTTGACTTAACTTGAAAGAACAGAATAAAATTAATAATCTTATTCAACCATTTCACAAATACACACACACTCACACACATATTTATATGAGAAAGTTGGACTGATGTAGTAAAGACTCGAATTTTTGTACAAACTGTTTTTGTAGTGTAAAAAACCTTTATATTATTTTGGTTATTACTACCTTAATAAAGTTTTTGTTAGTGGATTTCAATATATGTATACTTATTCTGTGATTTGATGTAGCAGTCTAATATATTTCTCTTAACGCTGTGCTCGTTTTTAATGTATATGCCTAAAATTTCAACTTGCAGAATAAAGGGAACATGCATTAACTACAAAATAATTTTAAATATATTAGTCCTAAGCATTCGTTGAATATTTATAATTCAACAAAGCTAGAAATATACCGGCCCGATTACTGGAAGAGCTTTATTAATGTAGCCAAACACGAAAGTTCTAAATACAAATTAACGATGGATGTTTATTTCTAGCTCGGATACGCTGTTTAACTTAAATATTTAATCAAGTTACACAGTTTTCAAATTCTCGCTCTCCTTAATTAATAAAAGTAATGAAGGCTGTAGAGAGAGGGGTACACATTTACGAAAAGAGTACATCTTTATACTTAAATAACAAAAAAAAAAAAAACAGAATTCTCAGTTACTCAGATTCTCCTTGTGTTCTTACACAATATGCATAATAGTTCATATTTTCAACTACACAAATTATCATAAGGAAAAATAATTCTTTTATGCTTGCGAAAATTACGATCTGTTCACTGCACACAGAGTTGGAACAGTCCCATACGCAGGTGTATACTTTTCTATAGCACCCAACTGGTTTTATGCAACCACGTAATCATTGTCGCAGAGACGCCTCAAGCTGCGATGTGTCGTGTTCAAATGTCGAATAATCACAGCGCATGAATACCTCTATAGCTTTGGATGTAATTCAGTTTAGTGTGCGTGCTGACTCCCAAATTGTTGTCCAGCACAGACACAATGCCGTTATAAATAGAGTAAAGCAAACCAGTTGAATACTGTTAACAATTTAGTAATTTTAAAAAACGTAGCCAACAACGTTAAAATTCGGGGTCAATGAAATCGGAAATACAGGGTTTGGTCTTTATTTTTTATTTAGTATTTTTTTTTTGCGCGCACGTCACCCTATGACAGTGACTCCCAACAATTGTTCAGTTTCGAGCCCAAATTGTATTCTTTAGATACATCGTGGGCCCGAAATGTATTCCTTAGATAAATAGTGAGCTAGCATAATAGTTCAGGAGTTACCGTATTATTATAATTATTATTACATGTGTTTTCTAAAATTAATGGAAGTTCTACATTATTTAAATTTGCGAAAACATTATTTACGCAAATATTATTAAAAATGTTACATTAGTCTTCAATACTTGAAGTAGAAAAATAAACACGCTATTTGAATATAAAATTGCTTATAGAATATTGGGTATAAAATATAAAATTAACGGGCAGATGACGGAATGTGCACAAGAAATGTTTGAAGACATGTATAGTAAATTATCGTCTATGCTACCTAGAGCAAAAAAGTGAGGGGGCCGTGACTGACACAAGTGGCTAGCGCGCTCGCCTCCCACCAAGGTGATGCGGGCCCGATTCACAGCGGGATTGGACCTCGGATTTTTCCCAATTGGAATCGTGTAGAATGATGCCGCTGGTCGGCGGGCCACGTCGGGGATGTTGTAGTACGTTATCTATGATTTCATGTACTTCATGTAGAGATGTATGCCTTGTAACTTATAAGGATACACATCTATGAGGGCATCTGGACGAAGCAGATTGTTTGTAATTAAGTTAATATAGAGAATGAGCACGATTACAAGAGTTTCACTGGAGATGTCCTTTCACTTCTGTGCGAAAAATCGTATAATACAACAGGGGATATCTCGTTTCCCCGCCATTCTCATTCCGACTCCTCCTCATTGCAGTTCACCACTTCATGTCGTCCTCCCGGGCAAGCAGATAACTATGGGCGCCCACGTGTAAGTCTGCATTCTGTGGTACGATACTCTGTCCCTCGCGAACCTTCCCTATGCCATATTTATTATTTATTTATGATAGCATGGTAGATACATAAGCGCTGAGTTCTGCAATTGAGATATACACTTCTTTGAATGTCAATATAAAAAAACTACAAAATAGCAATTCTTGATGATTATATTTATCAACTTTACTAGCAAACATTTACCCAGAACGACGCATTTGTTAAGCATGATCTTTTGCGCCGCAATTAAATATACGAGATTTCGGCGCCAGAGATTGTTCTTCAGATGTACGTTACTCGAGAAAAATTTTTGCTAAAAAAATTGGCAAAAACTATTGTCTAGGATTGCTGTTCTTTTATTTTTGTAAATTGGCTTCGAGAAACCTACAATTCTGAATTTACTTTTTTAGCTCTGAATTATATACCACGCACTCTTATTGGTCGCTGGAGTAGCGACGTACGGGGGAAGCGTCCGCCACGTTTCCCACATACGAAAAATCAGGCAATGACTCCGCCGGGCCGGGAACCGAACCCGGATCGTTTTGGTGGAAAGTGAGAGCGTGACCACTGCACCAACTCCGACGCATTTCTCCAAAGGTAGTAAAGATTTTCAGTGATTTTAATGTACTGTGTGTGTTTCAAAATGGCAGCTTAACGCTGGGACGTCCTGTATTTCCAGTAATTGCACGTCATTTGAACGTTGCTTGGTTGCTGAGCGACACGTACAACACATGGCATTTGTTCATAACTCTCAATAGTCTACGCCGGTTAAGCAGGGTTTAACAATCACAGGATACTAAATTTCAAATCGATCAAATCAGTAGAATTGCTCACAATCAATAATAATAAAAAAAACTAGAAAAGAGTTCATGGTCTCTAAACTGCTGAACAGATTTCATTGAATCATAACTAGGAACACTCTTTCAAACAAACAAAAAACGCATCAAAATTGGTTTATTCGATTAGAAGCTACGATGCCACAGACAGACACGTCAAACTTATAACACCCCTCTTTTTGCGTCGAGAGTTAAAAATAGTTTGTATGAACTTGGAAGTAAACATGCCTTTATTGACATTCTTAGTCTTCCGCGGTGGTCGAGGTGATACACCTCTCGCTTACCACCTACGCGGATTCCGTCCCGGAATTTTCGTGCATTGGGCAATGTGGTGGTCGCTGCCGTTGGCTAGCTGGTTTTCTCTGGAAACTCCCGTTTCCCCCGACTCTCTCATTCCGTCGCTGCTCCACATTCGTCTCACCACACCTCATCCATTCCTTGGGCAGGAGGGTGACAGGCCTCTCGCTAGTCGAGAAGCCGGCCCAACCTTCACTCCGGCCTTCTCTCGTACACAATGTGAACACTGTCCGAAGGCGGGAACACGCTGTGGATTTTAACTTAGCTATTTCATAGCATCATAAAAGAGTAGAAAGGAACTGGAAGTGACGAGGTTACGGCGACTTACTGTGTCCGCGAAGAATTGCCGTCTGCGGAAACGCGGGTGGCGTCATCCACATGAGAATGGCGCCCGCCAGCGTCACCCACACCATCCTCGGTCCTGCAACAGAAGAACGTCCAACCTTATTACAGCACCTAAACTTATTTAAACCTATAATTACACCAGCTTGAACAATACTTGTGTGTTGGTTTAGACTACGTTTTAAAATAATTTTAAACATGTCTATGTAACTATTAAAAAAAATAGGATTTAAGAAGGTAATATAAAATACAGCGTCAGTTGGAGACCGTAGCCTTAAATGTTTTATCTCAGTGGTAATCGGGAGAAAAAAGAAAATTATCGCAATACTTTCCTCAGGCAATACAAGTGAAAAAATAGTTTAAAAAGTAAAAAAACAAACTTTAATATTAATTAATCATGGAAAAAATACAAATTCACTCAATCTTCTCTGTAAACAAAGGTGCTAAAATCTCAGCTTATAAGTAACAAACACATTAAAATATAATGAAAATTTAAATAAGAAGTAACACGAAAATTAAAATTGTAGACGAAAACTGCCTTAAATGTTTGTCGCAGAACAATAATTTACAGGAAAAAACAAGCACACAAACAATAAATTTTATTTTATAAAACACTTTTGTTAGTTTTCTAAAATGTAATCCTTCGTATGGAGATATTTAATATCCTATATTACTTATTTTTGTAGCTTTCTTTAGCTATTTAAAATGGGAAATGAAATTTTTTCTCATATGTTTTATGGGTTCTCTCGTCCTATTTTGTAGTCAAAGTGCGTGATGGAAGTTCTTCTCTAAAACTTGAATATAGGGTGATAATATGTTGACCGTAATACTCTTCGTAATATTAAGCAACAATAAATTGCTGCGTCTTGTCACGCATGAATTAAGAAAATTGTAAATTACGAAGACCTTAAAATAATAATAAATTCATCGTAGATGATACGTCAGTAAGTAAACCAATTAAAAATAAAACGGTCCGTCGAGTACGAACGTAGGAACAGAGCTCGACAAGTCTTTAGTCTTGTTCACGCTACGAAGCTTGTTTGGTGTACTGATCAGAGGAAGATAGTCCCGGGTAATTTACCTAATTAAAATAGTATCGTGAGTGTGTTTTTTTCTCAGCGAATTCCTTGGAGACTACCTCGCGCAGGATAGTAAGTACACAACAGACGTATTAATCAAGGGCAAACAATAAAAAAAACGACACATATCGAATAACTATTTTTCATCGCATTGTAGTAGGTCATGGTTTGGATCTCAAATGAGCATACAGGGAGCAGCTTATCCCAAATGGGTGATGACTCCACTGGCACGAATTTATAATATAATCACACCACACGATACTATTCCGAACACGCCAGCAGTAGTTCAAAATTTATTGCAGAAAATGTTTTACAAACACAAACAATAATGTTATGTAACAACTGCTCTTTAAGTGTGCCACTGATATTGAGCATTTACCTGCGTTTGCAGCACAGAAAGTGGGAGCGATAGAAGTAAAGCACAAATTTGTACATTTCCAATGAAAATCTTGTAAACTAATATCAGAACGTAATAAGTCAGGTAATGAAAGTAAGGTGTCAGAAACCTTTAGAAGTGGTTACAAATATCGTAAACACCTTTGTGAACTAGTAAAATAAACGTTAATGAGCAAATTTTTCGATTTGAAACAAAATAAATGTAGGAGACCTGACAAATTTTACAAAACATTTAGTAATTTTACAAAATAATTTTTTGGAAACTAGTTTCCAAAATTTTTTTTGTAACACTGCAAAAAAGTGTTGTATACATAACCAGATATTAGCTGTAAATATACAAAATTTGTTTGTATATTTACAGAAATGTTTGTAAATATACAAATAAATTTGTAAAAATACAAGTTTTTTGTAAATTTTACAAAAAGACTTTGTAGTATTACCAAAAACTTTTTTTGGAAACTGGTTTCCAAAAAACCTTTTCGTACAAATACAAAGTTTTTTTTACTGTGTAGCGTTCTGCACGTAGAACACACAAATTTTTAAAGAACTTATTGTTATGATATTGCCTGGCAACCCGGACAGCGAAAGAGGTTCGGTCTGCAATTATGCCAGGTTGGGAAACCACGGAAGACAGCACAATAAAAACATTTTTACATCAATTTTTTTAGCTTTTCGTGTGTGTGTGTGTGTGTACGCATAGGATGTCTACAATGTCTTCTTGTTGCCTCCTAGTAGTAATAAATGCAAAAATGCAAGTAGTCTGTGTATAGCGTGAAGGTGGAGTTACGGTATCTTGTGTTGATACGTAACCTTAAACATCAAGGGGATCTATTTAGGCTTTATCATTCTCATGACAACAAATAATTTTGTGCCACGTTCCTGTTGGAAGCACACGCCATTCAGTATATCAATTTATTTCCGTAGTGGCAAAGACAAGGTTCGCAGCATGTCCAGATATGTTGTATGGTTCACTGTCTCGTAAAAAAATGGTCCAAATAGATGTCGGTTCATTGCAACCCATATCATGACATGTGGGTGATGATGTTTCAATTCCTTGACATAATGTAGATTTTCCTTAGACTAGAATGCAACGTTCCGTGATCGACAGTTGCGATACACTGCACACTCTTAACTGAAGATGACCTTTCCACGTTTTCGGATTGTATCGAAAGCCTGAAGCATCAGCGCATATGTCTCCCGTCTGAAGGTTAAATCTATTTTTTTCGCTTCCTTATCTAAATACCGTAAGCGGAGGTTAATTTTGGACACGTGGAATTACATTGGGACACTTATATACTGGTTTTTATTTTCCATACTTGACAACTGTGAGTAAACATTAATTAAAATTAACGTGTGTATTTTTCATGTGAATTTTAGGGATAAAATTTTATTACTCAGTGCTACCTTAGATGCGAAAAATAATGTTTTGTAATGTTCCAAAGTTACCCCACGTACCCAAAGTTATCTCTGCATACGGTACTTTAAATACCACCATACATATATAACTTGCAATATTTAATAGCGAGGGATAATATGACATTGTGGACAGCGTGTGTGTGTGTGTGATGTCAGTATTCCCAGCATGAAAACCGAGCGAGGTGGCGCAACGGTAACACGTCTGAATCGCATTCGGGAGAATACGGGTTCGATCCCCGGCCCCGACAATCCTGATTTCAGTTTTCCACGATTTCCAGAAATCACTCCAGAGGCGAATGCTGTGATAACTCCGTAACAAAGGCCATGGCCGACTCCTCCCCCTCCAGTTACAGTCTGTAAAGACCTCGCTGTCAACGAGACGTGAAGTGCACTTACCTCACCCAATACGAAGGATTGACGTCCGTCGTCATTGTGCAGACGGGTAAGGAGGTACCGAGAGTCTGCCGGCTGTAAACACTGACCTAACATAATCCAAGAAGTACACGCGGGTCAGCGAAAGCAGTATCATCAGGTGGAAAGCGCCGTGCGTTTGTCCCGCTTCCCCTCTCAGTTTCCGCTCAGTATCTTCCCACTTTTTTTCACTACTTTTATTCCTACTTCTACACATCCTTCGCAGCAGTTTTTAAAAACCAGTGTATTTCCAACTAGAATGAGTGCTATTTGTACCTTCAATGGACAAACTCTCTCTCTACCAGTCCTTCGATGTGGATTTGTGGTAAAAATCCCATATCGCGTTAGTGGGGACCCTGGCTCGATTCTGGCTACGGTTATCCTGATGATAGTTCAGCAAGGTTTTCCAAAACCATTCTTGGCAAATGCTGGAATGTTTCCTAAATATAGGCTCTGGTCAATTCCCTTTCCATTTACCCGGTGTACTTTTACACTGAAGATGTCCGAACGATCGTTATTTAACGTCTAACGGGAAGTGTTTATATTTACTATTATAAATGTATCTGTGCATCTTTGGATTTTGAAGATCTATTAGCTACTTCACATTTCGGTGATTATTTTTAATTGGTTCCTAGCACTTAATAAAAATGAGAACATGGTAATATTCCAGTTGCATCAGTTTGTATATTTGCCGTTTAAAGGCTACGGAACTGGTTGGATTGTCTTCCACGGTACTAATGCTTCAGTGGATGTCACTTAAAAATAAATGTATGTGTTTGCTTATATTGAAGTAAAAACCCTAGCCTTACAACTAAGGAAACCATAATCTAAGACCAATTTACTTTTGTAGGGGTACCTTAACAACACATATTTTTTGTTGCGATTTCGAACTTATCCCACGTTGCCAAAGTTGTAACAAAAAAATTTGTGGTACAACGTTACCTTTGAAGGTGCAAACTGTCCACAGTTCGCGGAAGCTTAAAAAAAGTTGCATATCTACACAGTCAAAAATATTTTGTAATTTTACATAAAAGGTTTTTTGGAAACCTGTTTCCAAAAAAGTTTTTTGTAACACTACAAAAATGTTTGTAATATTTACAAAAAACTTGTACTTTTACAAATTTCTTTGTTTATTTACAAACATTTCTGAAAATCTACAAACACATTTTGTATATTTACTGCTAATATTTGGTTCACATTACAACAATAGGTTACAATTTTTTTTTGGAAACTAGTTTCCAAAATTTTTTTTTGTAAAATTACGAAATGTTTTGTAAAATTTGTCTGGTCTTCAATGTTTATTTTGTTTCAAATCAAAAAATTTACTCATTACCATTTATTTTACTAGTTCCTTTAGGTGTTCACAATATTTATAACCACTTTAAAAGGTTTCGGACATCTCACATTTATTACTTGACTGATAATGTTCTGATATTAGTTTACAAGATTTTCCTTGTAAATGTACAATTTTTTTTACTGTGTAATGATGTTTCTTAATTTCTTCTATTCAAAAAGTTTTATTTGAAACATTAGTCTGGTTTTGTAGGAAATAAAAATTAATACGTAATACGATTTATACTTAAATATTTAATGCCAAGCAGCTATTTTGTTGCCACGAATGTGTACTTAAAAATAAATATTAATTCTTACGGCGGCAAAGACATTTTGCATCGTTTCTCTTTGCCAGAACACACATTTGAGATGCGACAAAGAACGTATTTTATAGTGTTCCTGTTCTCTCTGTCCCTCTAAGCACGCCGTGGCAGCACTTCCTCCGGCATATTAATCAACATCACACGTCTTACACCGTACACACTGCATTATTCATTACATTCGTTTCATGCATAATGTGTACCTCACACGCCATACAAAATTAATTAAACTTTATAACACAACTCTGGTAGCACTCAAGCACTTAATCAAACATTAAACACTACTTAGTCTGATTAAATACTCGTACTGTAAATCACGCATGCAATGCCTATCACTGTTTCTTACTCCGAAAACTTGACAGCCAAAAGGAGGTTATTGCTATCTCTACCGTTACCACTATCAGCAGAAACTATATTTGTGCATTCAGAATAATGCTGGTGTGTTTTTATGTTCCATCCATAAGAAGTAAACTCTTTCCCACGTAAGCAAAATGCTAGCAGCATTTATGTTGACAACTTTCTCAACATGTTCGTGAGGCTGACTAGCGTTCTGTACGAGAACAGATAAATATTTTAAAGAATTTATTGTTATGATATTGCCTGGCAACCCGGACAACGATGGAGGTTCGGATGCCAGCGTTGGGAAACCACGGAAGACAGCAACTCACCTCACCCCTCCCCCCTCGTAGTGGCGCAATAATGAGGACAAACACACCAATATAACGTCTAGTTACCAAGTAAACAATGTCTGTCGTCCACCAACACTCATCATATCAACTGTAGTCCAGGGGGGCAATTAAATATCGCCTTTTACGGGTGCAACGCAAAATTTGCACCTGCCTTGCGTCTGCTTGAGCTGCATTGGAATTATATACTCACGTAATGCCATAGAAGAAGCATTTAACTTGCAGGTGTTGATATTTCATCAGCCCCCAGCTCTCCTCCGTGGCTCGGGGGTTGAGTCCCGGTGGGGGTGTACTCGTCCGTCGATGCCGTCTACCTCATCAATCCAGCTTTCGGTAAGGTCGTCAGATCTAATTATGTGGCAGCAACCCTCATCTTAATATCATATTTTCATAATCAGTAATATTGCGCTCCCCTCCTAAATTATTATAATACTTTGTAACCGTCTTTGTAGTCAGAGTACCTACCGTTGTAATACTATAAATGTTGTTTAACCATAACTGACTGAGTCATTTAACCCTAAACCACATCTTAGTAAACCCACAGTGTAGCTACCATCTGAGTGAAACCCACAAATAATAATAAATTGTAACAGAAACCGTATAAATAAACCCACAATAATATTATTTTGGTTACATTATGTTATCAGATTACATTGAAGTTACCAGGACTACGAAGTTAACATTATTTGCACCCTGATGGTTCAATGTTTGTAGACAAGATTTTCTGCTATTTTGCCAGTTAAGTTTTGGTTGCTATGCATAGCAATGTATAGTACTAAGTAAGCTCGCTTTTCGTTGTTATGTACGACAGTGTACAGCTTGAAGGTACGAATGGTTCTGTCTGTGGACGTCGGTTGGTTCCAGAGGTTATCATTAAGTTCTATAAGTATTTTGGTGCTTGTAATACTTTCGAGTGTCAAGTCACGTTCATTGCTTATATATCATTGGAGTGGAGAGTTGCTGGTATTCAGTGTTATTATGGCTTATAAATAGAAGTTATTTTGGAACATGCGGGGGGAATGTGAGTACCCCGAGAAAACCCACCAATCATGATAAAGTCTATTTAAGTTTACCATACCTGATAACTTGAAGAGACCCGCCGGGGCTAGAGCTCGGATAGTGATAGCGCGAGGCTAGGTGTATGAGAACTACGCCGCCGCTGTCCACAATGTTAGTAAGCACACCATTTCTTACATCTTTATTTCGAGATAAACTCTCTTTTTCTGCCAGTATTGGTCAGTCTGCCACTATCTTCTGAGAAATAAAATTAATGAGTTCTCTAGGTGAAAAGTAAAAAATAAAAAACAGCTCGCTAGAGCCGTACTTTTCCTGCAGAGCATTTTCTGTTTACCAAGAAAATTTCTGTATTATCGTTTCGAAAACCAGGGAAAAATTTTCGAAATACAAATCACGGATGGCTAATGCTAAATGTTGTTTTTGAACATAACACGTACAGAGGAGTGTGAGAGATTTTGGTCAGCGCTTAACATCGAGGTCTTTAGCGCTGATGAGGGGTGACACGAGGTGAGTATGGAGCAACGACGGAATGAAGGGGCGGGAAAATGTTACGAGTTAAGAGTTTTAAAAAATTTAATAAGTTATTAAGGAATTGTACTAAAATGTTTCTGGTAAAAGTATATAGTAGTATATAGCAATGTAACTAAATGTATATGTATGTATATAGTAATATATAATAGCAATGTAACTAAATGCAGACCCATTTCACTGTGTCAACGAGCAGATAATGAAGAGCCAATATTTGATGCCTGTTATTGGTCTGCAGATTGCTACGTTGTATCATACGTACATCACCCAATTCCATGTGTTGCAACTAACTGCAGTGTTTTCCAAGGTATGTTGGCACAAAACATTTTCTGATATACCATCATCTCTAACCATGGTCGAATTCTTCCCAGCTTCCTATCGGTTAGAAGTTTTGTTTCCACCTCTAACTACATGGCTTTCGACGATACATTTAGCCTAAATACCAATCCACATACCTACTTACTTCTTGCTAGATGAAAAATCACCGCCTGCTTCCTCTCTCCTTATTCAATTTCGCTCGGCAAGCGATGCGTAGCGGGTAATCAAAGCACAAACTTAGATATATCGTCTGCTTATTCCCGCCTCAGGCAGGTTAGGTTCACGGGTTATGTAGTTAGGTATATGAGGGGGTGGGGGAGGTAGGACTTCAAGTTGGACCGGTTACTCCACTACTCGACGGCACTGGAGAAACAAGGTGATATTACGCGCATGTGTGTGTGCAGAGTTTTGGTGTCATGAGGACGAAGCGGGAAGCAAAACCTGAAACTCCTCGCACATATGCAACATTCATCACACGATCATATTTTTCATAATGTCGGGGAAATTCCCGTGTATAATATGATCACTCAGGAATAGACTGGCCTCTTCAGTTGTAAAAGAAACTTTCAAATAAATCGTTTTTTTTTTTTGCTGTAGATATTTTTCCAGCACTTATTCATTTTTTAATACTTTTTGTGACATTAGACGAGGATATCAGGTATTCGGCAACTGTACACCAGTAATGTAAAACCATATTATAATTAGTACTACTTGCAGATCAATTTTTCCACAATTTTTTTTCTTTAAACTTTTGTCAGTAACTGTTTTTGCTTGTATGGAATGTAGATAGTTTTATTTTTTATGTTTCTTCTTAGTTTCTTACTGTAAACTATTTTGTACTGTAAAAATGCAACATCGCGAATTGTAAATTGATCTAGCACTCAGTTTTGCACATGTATAAAGAAAGAAATATATTATGACTGTCAAAAGTAGGTATGGTTGTAGAACATAACATTTCGTCGCTATCGAGGTAATTAGAAAAAGTACCGGAGGTTCAGATAACACGGTAGATATATAAACATTATTTGTACTAAGGTACCACCCCAACATTCTGCTAAGATTATTTCAGACAGCTGGCTGGTCTGTGAATCGAACATTGGATCGTCCCATATACCACTACACTACCTCACTTGCGTTATAAATAAAAGTATGTTTTATATCGTCACGTAGTTTCCAACACGTAATGACGCTGATACATTATTTTTGATAACACGCACGGGGAAAAATGTGCTATACAGTTAAAAAATTATTTGTTTCTATAATAATTTCCCGATTGCATTGAACAAGCGTACGAAAACTTATGATGTTTCAAGACAACACGTGTTTAAAAAATAAAACAGAAGGACACATGTTGATGAAAGCTAAGAAATAGTGCTGTAGGATCAAAAATTTTTATTGAAATTTTATCAATTTTTTAATTTTAATTCCTTTCACTTAGTAAAAAAAAATTATATCATCTCAGTAAACTTTTATTTCTAAGAAAAAACTTCCAAAGAGATGAAAATAATTAAGGCCTTGCGGTTTGATGTAAATTAAAGTAAGTTATCACAACGCCGAACATTGAAAGAAGAAATTAGTGATACAAACACCTCAACAAAGAACATGTAAATCACGATTTGTATAAATTGAATGTAATTTATTTCCTTCCTAAGACCCGCTTTTAAAAGATGACGTAGGCAGCTCCATACATCATTCACAGCCGGACTGGATTTTACGCAGGCCAGATGGCAGTTATCTTTCCCACAGACCACACAAGAGAAAAGTATGTATTAATCACTCTTGCTTGTAATTTAGTTTAAGACACGATTAGTTTGTATTTTAGCCACTAGACGTAATTTTTCAAGTGCTATACAAAGATACACATAACTTCAGGTTACACCAATTTTGAAGTGGCGCATACTTAAAATAATAATAAAAAAGCTCTGCTATTTTACAATAAATAATACATTCTTTACGACCGGTACACACTATCCATAATTCAGTATAGAATTCTGTACCAAATTCAGTACAAGTAGCACTTCGGCAGTGTGTACCACAACTACGCTGGTTCCATACAGAATTCCGTACTTAATTTCACAGATAGAGCCTGTCCTATTTCACATCGTAGTGTATGTTCACGCGCATGCACACTGCCCAGTTTCAGCCCCCGCGCATGCGAAGTATGCAAGTAGGGTTGCCAATATGCTTGGAATAGAAGTAAACGTCTTGTTTACTACTGAACACACGACCATCGGAGTTTTAAAAACCTGAATCTTACAAGATTATTTGACTTATTTTACAATTACGGGTACGTCTTGTATTGTGAAAGAATTTTTGGGAATTTTTGGGAATTTTATAGTTTTAATTTATTAAATATAGATACCAACATTACAAATATATTTTTCTTCTTTAGGCTATATACTGAAACAAGTCAGTACGTAAATAGTGATACTGCGTACACAACACAGACGTTTTGATACATAATTCTGGTATAAAAACTCAATCGAAGTTTATAAACATAATTACGTAAGAAATTGATTACAGAATAAAGGATTGTGTGAAATAGTGAATTATGTCGTAGCTGAAATATTATTGTTGCATTCTCTCAATCACACAGAGAGCTACAATTCACACAGTTACGAACGTTCAAATTAAGTTGTATTAAACACACCGAGCGTGGTGGAACAGTGGTAAAACAATCGCATCGTATTTGGGAGGAATCGGGTTTGATCCCCGGCTCCGGCCATCGTGATTTTGGCTTCCCAGAGTTTCCCGAAATCACTCCGGGCGAATACTGAGATGGTTCCTTTAATAGGCCCTGGCTGACTTCTTCCACCTTTCCGCCCGTGTATGTGATGTTCGAGGGTACGTAAAACCAAATAAATAAAAAAAATTAAATCCTTGTATTATTGAAAAGTTTTCATTAAAAAAATATTCAATGCTCGTGTCTTTATATGGTTTGCTGAATGAATATCGTATTATTTAGGGTGGAATACTTTGAAAGTCTTGCAATAACTTAGTACATAAAAAATACTTCGTTACACTTCATGACGTAGGATCACCAAACATGACCAACCTAAATATTAAATTTGTTTTAATATATGACGTTTTTAAAATGGTCTAAAAAGCATAAATAAATTCTCCTAGAATTTTCTTTTAAGATTTAAGACGACAAAAACGTGGTATTAGATAAAAAATACAGAACGTAGACAGTAGCTGCCGTTGAGAAAACTCTCACAGTAGTTCATATAATTTCCAGTGCAACAAAATTGTTTGTAATTTAGGATAAATATTCATACATCAATTATGTATTGCCTGCCCCCACGATTATTTTATTTAAACTTTACACGTTTGTTAATAGGAGCCATTATTTTATGTTTTCTAGGACATTTTAAAAATGTGGTGTATTAAATTTTTTAATTAGTATTTTTTTTTTTAGTGCTGTGTGTGAAACTTTGTATTAAAGTGTTTTAAAAAGTGAGGTAAATTAAAAATTTAAATTGTTTATATTTAATAAATATTTTTACAAGCTTTTTCCTCTGATATATCATTGGCATCCAGTTCTGAGATATGTTTCAAGATTCAAGTCTTTAGCATATCAGAAAGTTAGTTCAAAATCGATTACAGAATTTATACGGAACACACAAACAAAAAGACAAGAAGTGCGATATTTTACAGTTTTTACATTGGCATACTTTCAACTTCAGTATCTACTGTAAGTGCACTTTTTTTTTTAATTTTAGAGAGAAAAATATTCACGTGTGAAATTTATAACTGCTTCTTTTACGACCTGAGCTCATTCCTTCACGCTCTTCTTTTACTACAGCAATTAAGTTTGTACATGGGTTTCTCTCCAGTTTCTCTGCCTGGGTACACACACGTTTGTTTGTTCTCCTTGGTGCTAAAATTTTATGGCCTGTTAAAACTGCCATCATTTTAACACTTAATTAGGTTTCGTAATAACAAAATTAATTGTGCTAGTTAAATAACGATTGCATTGAAAAAGTAGTCTGTATATTTACCCAAAAAAATTATCCAGGTATTTTACATTTTCGTTGATATTTTCTTACAAAAAATCTAAATTCACAGTGTAAATTTACTCTATTTACCAACAATATATTGCCACATTTGCGTCATCAGTTACAACCATACGTCAGTATGCTGAGGTTTAATACAATTGTCCACAATGTGGATAATGCTTCAGAACTAATTCACTTCATGTAATATGCTGTTTTGATTAGAGATTTTCCTAAACTTAATATCAAAAGAATGTATTTAATTGTTGCAGTATCTGTTTATTTTTCTTGCAATACGATTGCGAAAAGAAACTGCATGCCTCCGGATTTTTAACAGCACAGTAAGTCTCGTAGTAAAGTTCTTTCTGTAATGGCCACATGAGTATTGAACGAAGGGAATTATAGGTTAAAAGTCATGACGGGAGAAATAACCTTCCTTGCATATTTCCAACCTAAATTTATGCTGTGCTTAGTGCACTCAAGATAAAATTAAATAAATGCCGATTGTCAAGCAGTCACTGTTTTTATATTTCTTGGACTTGAATTCTCGCGTACGTGTGGCGTTTCTCGAATAGCATCGCATAAAACGTCGTATTTTATTATCATCCTTCCTGGCTTGGAGGAATGACATAAATCTCATGTTAGGTTTATTCTGGAAAGCCTACAATTATCTCCCGTTACTCTATTACAGCAATGATGATATTTTATGTTAATAACAAATACCATTATAGGTACTATTGTCGACGTACCAAATAAACTTGGCACTTCTGAATCGACCTATTGGGTTTCTCTACTAATAGTCTTCACGCTCGGGAACCTAGGGCCAAAAGTGTTTGTGGAATCATGTTTCTCACACGTGTATTGAATTTCTTAACATATTGTTAGAAAGCAGCAAATTTTGCGTTTTTTTTACAGCAGACTACACAGCAAGCCGATGTTCGTAAGCGCAGTTTTTTCTTAGTATTTCAGAAGTGAACGATTTTGACCAACAGATAAAATGTCTGCGGTAGGGTGACCAATCGCGTGTAAATGAGTCAAATGTTTAAGGGCTTGGGCCCGAGTTTCTCGGCTTTCGAGAGAATTATTTTTTAAAATACATACGAGAGTCGATATCGTAAAATTGCTTCGTAACTTTTTTTGCAAATTGGTTTTACTATGCAATGTAATTTTTCGAGACAAACTGTATGATGAGTAGAGCTAATTTATCAATTAAAAGGAAATTTCGTTAATTAACTAATTAGCAACTATTTTGCAGTCTTCTGCCTCGACAAAATTAGAGTACGCAGTTTAAATCAGCCATAACAAAGTTACTAAGCGATTTTACGATATCGGCTCCCATTTATGTTTTAAAAAATAATTGTCGTTAAATGCGAAGAAACTCGAGCCCATGCCCTTAAACACCATCACATAAGGGTAGATTGCCAATAGCACTGCAGACTTGCAGATCAATGAAGTCTAGTAGGTTCCTAAATAATAACGCGGATTTTCCATGTATATACTTATGGCGACATATTGCAAAGTGTGTGTTCTTTTCGTAGATAAACGAAAGTAATGCACGTAAGTTTTTTCGTTAAATAACGCAATTCACTGCACTAGCTATTGACCACATGTGGGGGCGCCCCTTGAGATATTTGCCGACCAATTATGCATGCAAGGAATATCTGCAGGCATAGGTAGTCCTCATTACGTAGCATGCACTTTGTTGCAGCGTCTTACTTTTGAAAGTGCGTACTATATCAATCAGTGCGATCATTGAAATAACTGTGCAATAGGAGTGCGTGACTGTATTTAGTTTTTTGGACATACTCAATTGCGACATAGATTACTTTCAAAGAAAGATTCCAGTTCCCGAAGTGTCGTTCTACAGTCTGGAAAACTACTGTGTTTTGTTTTGTCTCATCGCTGTGTCCCTTGTTGTTTTTCTGTTCGTGTATGATATCTACTGTGTTTTTGTTTCGTCGCATGTTGTTTTCTGTTCGTGTCAGATAATATACTGGTTATGTAACGCCTCATTGGTGTGTCGTATTTTTATTTTATTTTGTGGGTCGTACATTTTTCTGTTTGTCCCTTTTTCAAAGCATATCTCAAACCTGGGTTAGCTGCATTGGTGGTGTCTTGAGTTTTTCTTTTGAATTTTATTTTTTTTTGTTTCAATTTTTTATTTTTTATATTCTTATCTATTTGTCCTTGTTTTTATTTGTCCCGATTCCAGTTATGGAATTGCATGTTGTGTATGTATCCTATTGACTATAAGCATACTCTGCTTATTTATGTTTTCCCGTTATATTTAGTTTTCTTTGACAGTCATCTATATCGCAATGGAATATGTCCAAGAAACTAAATCCAGTCATATATATCACTATCTGAAGATAACAAGTTTTTGAAAGTCGTTAATGAAAATCTTAAAAAGGGGTGATTTTAGAGGAAAATATTGTGAACTTTATGAGCGGACATTTTGCAGGAGTGATGGACTTCTGTTTAGCTATCTCTGATGCTGAACTTTTGTACAGTCAAATGCGGCGCATGAGAATTCACCGAACGAATGTGTCGTTTTGGTCCATATTCAATAATTTTTATTCGACGAAAACCGTGTAAAGGGTTGCCGTTAATCAGTTTTGTGTCAACTTTTAAAAATATTAGTACATTAATGAACTTCGTCTCGTTTATTTATTTATCAACCCGTCCTTACATTCCTGAACGAGGAATAATGTATGTTAATACATATGTGTGTACATAAACAGGATGTTTCTTGAATAGACGGTCATACTCTGCAAGCGTACATATTCCTCGCGAAAAAATGAAACGAAAACATATATCACTCACCACCTAAAGCGCATCCCAAGGGTGTTACACATCTTAGAAGTAAAGCCAGTTAATTGCACATTTTGCAAAACTTATGTGCAAAATTACAGAAAAACTCTGGTAAACAGTTAAATTGATAAATTTTTACGGGCTGTGTAATGTTTAAAATTAACAAAAAAATTATTTGCGGCCAAACTGTATATCGCGTACAAACCAGATCATGGCGTTTCCTGTTTGAGTAACTTCAGCGTTTATTCTGCGACAGTGGTTTCGTGGTTATGACAAAGATGATACAGGCCTTTTATGCTTGGTTCACGTAATTCTATAAATAAATAAATGCTGATGAACTACTAGGATATACTTTTTTTCACAACATATGGGTTGCAATCCATAATTGCCCATAAATAGAAGAATTTTTGTTAGTGTTAAAACTTTACACAGCCTGTAGAACTAAATTTATTTAATCGTTTACCGTACAATAGTTGTTTTTTCTCGTATTTTGTTTAATGTAAAAAAATAGTTTTAAAAAAACGGAGAACAATAATTGTTAGCAAACTCGTGAAAAAAATGTTAACGCGTACGGCCCATAAAAACGAAGGTGGTTTTTTTATTAAGTGTTAAATATAGACTAAATATATCCATAAATTGGCCTTTAAAAGCAATTTTCCATTGGCCATTTAATTCTCATCAGACTGTAGAACAAATTATCACAATATTTAAAAAATAAACAGAAGTTTGCAGTATGTTGTAAACATTAAAAGCAACCTTTATTAATTTTTTAGCTAAAACACTATCGCACACTTTGTTTGCGAAATTTAAAATAAATATTTCTTAAGTATGAACAGGTAAGTAAAGTAAATGAGAGAGATTTTTGGTCAGCACTTAAGGGCGTTGGACCCGTAAAATTTCATTTTTTTATATTTGTACCAAACACTGTTCAACTTTTGCACATAAGGTAACACGTCATTTCCCAAAATAAAAAAAAATTTGGCCCCATAGTTTTTGTATAATCACTCATCAAAGACACAAAATGGCCATCGCGGTGTAGCCAAAATCAAAAAACGTAATTAACCAATAAATTCAAAATTACAGTAACTGATAGTCAGTCTATCAATGCATTTCATGACAAAAGTTAGTTTTGAAAATTTCAGTAGTAGCCAAAAGTCAAAATTATGCAAAAATTTACTCATTTTCATTAATTTTTTAAAAATACAAAAATGTATCGCTTTGTGTTAAAAAAATTGTCTTGAAGTAGCTCACATCATTAAGAATAGATATGAACTATCTTATTTCTGCAAGTGAATTATTTTTTATTATTTTGGCTACACCACAACTGCCATTTTGCGACTTTGATAGGTGATTATGCTAAAACTATGGGACCTAATTTTTTTTATTTGGGGAAATGACATGTCATCTGATGTGTAAAAGTTGACCAGTGTTTGGCACAAATATAAAATTTTGAATTTTTACAGGTCCAACGTCCTTAACATCGAGGTCTTTAGTGCTGGAGAGGGATGGCATGAGGTGAGTATGGAGCAGTGCCGGAATGATAAGGGCGGGAGAAACGGGAGATCCCCGAGAAAACTCGCAGACAAACACCTTCGTCCGGCACGATTCCCACATGCGAAAGTCCGGGAACTGACCTGGTCGGGAATCGGACCCGGATGGCCTTGGTGGTAGGTCTGACCATTCGGCCACCGCGGCCCCAAGTAAAGTAAATGTATTTCTAAGCATTAAGAGATAAATTCAGGGTTTTATATTTATTTCATCGCTTGCAAATACAAGTACTGCAACACTAATTTTAGAGGCAAAATTCGCGTGATAAAAATTAGTCAGCGATTTTTCATAATATTAGAAACTTAAACCTCAAGAAAACGGAGAAAAGTTTTAGTTTCATAGTTAATGTGAAAGTGTATTTACATTTTCTTTTGAAATAATACTTAACACATTCATATTTTTACTCATTAAACGAGCAGAATATCGCCTCGTAAATGATACACAGGCACTTCCTGGAACATCATATGTTTAAATACAGCTATCGGTACTGTCAAAGAACTTTACAACACAACGAATCCTAAATGACGCTCGTTATTACAAAATTCTTAAGTAACGGTTTATGACACGCCATATCGTTTCTTGCGTTATGTTTCAGAGATAATGTTATGAGATTCAGTGGCGATGTACTGTGGTCATTTCATAACTCTGAAGTTTCAAATGCATGGTCACGAAAGGAGGTGATACACACAAACGTAACCAATAACTTCTATTTGTTCCAACGTATTACGTTCACAACTTTAAATGGCCATTGTAACTCAAACTGTGGGATGATCGGTTGATATAACTACAGTGTACATTCCGAGGTCTTCATAGAACCAGGTGTTTATTCCGGTGTTAATATTCTGACGGTACACGCAACATTTATCAGCAGTTTTAGAGACACTATAGTCCAACCAATATCTTACAACTAACGGCAGTCGGGATGACCAGCACAGACAAAATGAAACCATTCCTATTCTTGATTGCATCGTGGCATCTGAGTTCTGGGCTTAGGGAGCTAATAATTTGTTACGTTAATTCAAGACGGTATTCAGCTGAGAGAATCATATCGAGCTGGTAGCGACATCTCATTTAAAACTATGGCACTCACAAGGACCTTTTTGTTTGCTCGGGTTGGATTTAGGTCACGTCTTGAAATTTTAAGGCGGGCTCTGACCGTACACGAGTTCAGAGATGTGTCCAGTAACTCCTTAAATTCCACTTCACCCCTAATGTAGGAATTTTTGGTTTTTTGTTGCAGTATTTGTTTCAGAGTATAAACAAAAAATGTATTTAGGTAGAACCAATTTTCTGTATACTTATTTTTTAACATTCTCGCACTAAATTTGCAATACGTGTTAAATACAATTTGTAAACAGTATCTGAGAAAAAATAGTCTATAAATATTTTCTTATAATGTTTACATATTTCTTTTAACACGTAATGCAAATATAGCGCGAAAATCTTGAAGGACATATACATAAAATTGGTTCTACCTAAACACATTGTCGATTTATACTTGAAAACAAATATTACAACTTGAAATCCAAGCATTTATACATCAGGGGTGAAGTGGAATATTAAGGGAGCCGACTACCTGTACGTCGGTGGCTCATAAGTGATTGAGTTATAAGGTTAAAGCGCGCATCAAATGCCGCATCCTCACAACGAGCCAAAAGCTGAACTAGTGTACTAGTTTCCCACCGATACATTTTTACTTCGGGATTGTAAGGGGTGACCCTATAATTGTATTACTGGAAAGTCAATAGCAAAGTTCAGTACTCGTGTCTATATCATATAATAACTAGAGCCCACGATTTTTGGTGAAAAGATTTCTGCAACAGTTTGTTTCGATGCGTCATGTGCACATCTGCAGCTCTGCTACATCGTCTGTGGTTGGATGATTTTACTCTCACTTGCCTTGGCAAATTATAAACGTACAGACTCACAATAATCTTATTCTGATTGGTGCAGTAAAATGAGAAACGTGTCTGAACATAGACACGCTGCCAATAACCTTGAAGCAGAACTGCCGATGTGCACGTGAGTCACTGAAACAAAGTGGGGCAAAAATCTTTTTGCGACAAAATCATGGCCCTAATTATTGCACAGACGTGGCTCATTTGACTAGTGCCAGCAGGGACAAGGTTACTGCGACACCACACGTCTGTGATTTGCGCTTAGGACCCCGAGACACTGACAGTTAAAAACAGCCAATCACTGACCACGAAGCACAGCTGAATATGTGCACATAAGGCAATGAAACAAATTGTTGCAGAATTCTTTTCATCAAAAATCGTGGGCTCTAATTATTAGGGACCGGAAAAATTCGCGTTTCCTTTTAGGAATAAGCTATAACTTCAATTACTATAAGTTCGTATTACTGTCGCAATTGGCCCTCGACTCCTATGACAGTTCCTGGAAGTCGCTGAGCCGATAAAAAAAAGATCCATATCACTGTGTCAGAGAGCAGCCAATGAGAAACTGATGTCTTCTTGAGCACACATATATTCTTGGAGGCTAGCCTACAGGTCAGTGAACCTGCGAATTTTTCTCGTCTCTGACATTCATCTCTAACTATACATCATCTCAGTTCCATCCACAGGCAGGATTAATACGATGTTATTTTTTATTTCTACCACAAAGTTTTTTTTAAAACAACTACTTCTTGTCTAGCATTTCACTCTGTGGATGGACGGAGATTGCCGTAAGCGACCTGTCTAATACGATTGTTTTCCATGAGGCCTATTTATCGTCAAATGGGACGTGGTCGGTTGTTAACGTTTGGTAAGTGTAAACAAAAGGTGATTACTTCGGCCGCTGGCTATAATGGCCCATACGTCAGTTGAACACATTCGATTAAAATGCTAATGCTGCATCGCTCTTCTTCACGTTATCGCTACCTCGCCGATGTGACGCTGAGGGTTTTACGACTGCCAAGGGCTACGAACGTAGGCAAACTTACGAACTAATAAAATGTGTGGGGAAGGGAGGAGGTAGTTAAATGTTACGTACAAGAGTGAAGTATATTACTGCCTTGGTAAATCTTCGAAGTCATTAGGTGCAGACTGCCAGAGTTTATTCCATTCCAATTTTTTAGTATAGTAAAACGCATTCTCTCTCACAAGTCGAGATAGTAACATGATGCAGAGTTACTGTGCCGTCAAACCGGTTGTCGGTTTGTGTTTTATTCACATACTTTTACCACATAATGACACACGTGTCAGATGTCCTTTCATTTTTCTTAACTTTTAAACGCACTGTGTTGACGTTTTTGTTTGCTAATCGTAACGTCACTTCCATCGAAATTACTACAAATTTCTTACTGTACTGTTTTGACGTTGCTTTCGGATTTAGTTACCAATTTTTTAATCCACATAACCTGTAAACTCTGAAACCACAAGTATCTATTTATGATATTGAAAATAATTTACTAATTATGTCATAATTATTGGTGAGATATTATGGATTTACAAATTTGCCGCAAGGTTATGTATTTTCCCAGCCAGCGAGATATAACAAAATTTTTTAAATAATTATTTCTATAACCCCACAAAAACGGGGAAGGGTAAGTAGAAATTCTTACATAGATCGTAAAGCCCACGTTAAGCGATAGCTAAAGTATATTCGCTTTTCACTTACATTACTTAACTCTTTACTTTTTTTTTTTTTTTGTGATTGTCATGCAGCCGAAACTAAATATTCTTCATATACTATTTCGTCTTAAGAAACGTCTCGTAGTACGCCACTTAATTATTATAAATTTTCGTACGTATTTCTAACATATAATTTATAATGCACTTAGCTTAAGTTAGTACAAATAATAGTTTATTTTATAACTGAGGTATGCATAAGTCTTAAATATTGAAATAAAGTATGCAACACTTATATGAAGAAAACATACAGTTTTGAAACAACGTTTAAAATTGCCACTATGCCAAAACAAAAGTTTTCTAAGTACACGTAGGTAACTAGGCTCACTTTTATTGCTTTCTGATTGTACTTTTCACACATTTATAAGTAAAAAGTTACACAAATTAAATACAGTAGCCTTGGGTAGAAGCCTTTTATTTACAACGTTTTTTTTTTTTTAAGGATAATGTGTTGTGGTGAGTGGTGGAAGGCGGTACGATCACTCTTATCTCCCCTCTCCCTTTTGAATCTGTTCTTGCTACAAACGCATAGTCGGACTGGCGCAGTAGTGCCGTCGGCCTGAACGTCGAGGAAAATGACGCCCACGCCTGAGGCGGGACGCGAACCCGCGCCTTGCACGGACCGGTGCGCGCGAACCGTTACTCCGCGTCACCATGTTCGCGGCCGCTGCTGGAACTCCGATGTCGACGGCGCATCGACGTCTTCTCCCTGCGGCAGCTGCTGGGGCCGTCTACCGTGCGTGGCTCCGGCAACTACGCCTGTATTTTAGTCGGGATTTACGTCTTGTTAACAGCGAGAGCATTACAGATGTTTACACAACTTTACACAAGGCCAGGGACCGGCAAAGGCGTCGACGGTGGCCTATGTAAGAGCACCGCCTACCTGCGCATTAGAATCTCAGAGTGAGCGAGAAATTTTGGTTAGCGCTTAATATCGAGTTCTTTAGCGGAGATGAGGAGTGACATGATGTGAGTATGGAGCAGCGCCGGAATGAAAGGGCGGGGGAAACGGGAGCTCCCTAAGAAAACCCGCCTACCAACGGCATCGTCCGACACGATTCCTACATGCGAAAATCCGGGGACAGACTTCGCCGGGAAACGAACCCGGATCACCATTGTGGGAGGCAAATGGTCCGACCATTCGGCCACCACGGCCCTAGAAGCGCAGAGGTGAAATAACTATAAGGGCGACCTTGAAGCGCGCATCAAATAACGCATCGCCACAACGAGCCAAGTGCTAAACGAGCGCGCAAGATTCTCGCCGATCTATTTTTACTAAATGGTAATTTAAGCGGTGACCATATTACCTTATTGCTAGCAAGTCTGTTGCAACATTCAGTGTACGTTTCTATCTGAGATGCGCGTACATCTGGTTAGTACACTTTGAAGTACGAGGGTCTGAAAAGGCCGTTCTTACCTATGTTTAATGTCTTAGAGGCTGTGATTTTAATATGCACGGTGACTTAACAATGACAATCCGACCTTGTCCCAATTTTTTTTTCTTTTCGTACATTAGCACAATAGAAACGTGTGGAATGGTATAAAAAAATGCATTTCGAACACACACTGCAACGCATTTGAAGAGAATGAGGAACCATCTCAGCATTTGCCTGGAACGACATCGAGGGACCATATGAAACTAAAATAAAGAAGATTGTAGCCAGAAATCGAACTCTGGTCCTCCCGAACGTGCCAACATCTTACGCCAAGGCGGTTTTACAACGTTTAATGTTTCCTACGTCGAAGCAACATTCCTGTGATGCATTAAGAACATGTTTCAACTGTCAAAACATTCATACGCTTTCCTGTCTCTTAAACCGTAACCGGTGGTTGACTTGGAGCACGTGAGGTAACATAGACACGTTTATACAATTAATATGGTGTAAATGTTGAAATGCGATTATATTTGTGTTGTTTCATGGGGACATTCATTATTTGTAATTTATCGCAAGTTAATTTTCTTTTTTTACTTGTGTTGCCATTTGTGGGAAACTTTTTTTTTTTTTTTTGTAATATCGAAAGTTACCCCGCGTGTACTGGTCCAAAGTCACTCCCGTTTAGATACCATTATTCTCCGTAGTACAAGCTGGTAATTTTATAGCCGTATTGTGAAGAACAACAATCAAAAATATTATTTCATTATGTCCCCTGACGTTAACATTTGAGTACTGTGATTAACGCATAATTTCACCCTCACATCGACAGGAAAAAAAAAAATTAAAAATTGACAAAGGAAAAAATTAAAAAAGCTTTAATGACACTTACATTACCGTGAATAGTCTATAAATAGCCACCTGATTTTCGCACCATTTTTTTTTTTTTTTTTACCAGTGCACGCCTGCAGCTCTGTTTCACGGTCAATGATTAGATGTTTATTACTTTCAGTGCCTTGAGATTCTACCAGTGTGGTGTCATGGTAACCTAATTCCGACTGGCACAGACAAATGAGTGTCGTCTCTGTGCAAAAACACGGTGTCAATAAGAAGGTCACTGACTAATTAGTAATACAGACATGAAATGACGTAGCGGCTCTTTTGATTCCGGCGAACTTCGACGCTTATTGGCTGCCGGAGTTTGTAATACAAGCCCCTTGTCTGTTTGGTTTCTGCAGGTTCCGGCAGCTTTACAATTGCCTTGGCTACCGGCTAGCAGGGCAGCCACCTTACGCTGATTGGCTGTAGGCTTATCCGCAATGCTGCTGGCCAGGGAAGCCATTTTGCTGGCGTGTGTGACTGAGTTCGCTGTCCTATGGCTATTTCACTTCTGTATTCCTAAATATTCTATGGCCATGTAGCAGAGGTACAGAAATTCACGAAATGCACTGAAACAAGTTCCCCGTAAAAATATTTTCGCGACAATTCGGTGGCCCTCCCTATTAGTATACAGGATTTAGGGGAAACTGTCGCCTTCTTTGATTAATTTCATTTTTAATACTTTATTTTTAGATTTACTTTTGCACGCTAGGCCACTAAAGAGCCAAGAATGTAACCTGACTGACTCTTTTAAACCGAACTTGAATGGATTTTTTTCCGCTAATTTGGCCAGAAGGACTGTCTAAAGGAAATTTCAACATTCACTTTTGACATTCCCACAAGCCAAATTAATGAAAGGATTATATTTCAGTTGAATTAAACATTTTAACCAAGTTGTAAACTACGCCCTAATGTAAATAGATACAGTTGAATAAAAAATACTTCAAGATGGAGACGGATCTTATCATTACAGTTTCTTCTACAGCGGCGTTATTACGGACAACAATAATAAGTTCTGTTTTGGAATATATTATTAAAACTTCAGTATAGTCTGGACAATTGTACTCATAGGCGAAGCTAGAGATTAGCTAATGGGTGGTCCTAGTCGTCACTGATATCTACAATATGGCGGGGGGTCCGGAGGCACTCCCCCGGGAAATTTTGAATTTCAAGGTGAAAATGGCGCTATTTAAGCACTGTGTATGAGTGTTTACAAGGGTTATCTATAGATACTTTAGTGTTCCAATTGTTCACGTGCTTCTGAAAAAAGGTTTGAGGGATTTTCCATCACTACTAAATAGTTGGTAATAATATTTGTGTTGACACCTGTCAGACCTAATGAGTGGTCCTGTGCATACCCGGACCACCCTGTAGCTTCGCCTATGATTGTACTGAGTTCCGTTTGGGTTCTCTCTACCTGTATTCTGCGTTTGAGTACAGAATAAAATTGTAACTCCTTTCATGAGAGGGTTCTTTTATAAAACTACAAATTACATTTGAAATAATCAGTTATTATTTAGAATTAAAAGGAAATAGCGCTTCCTTCATTAACTTATGGAATAAAATTATAATAAGTGGTTTTAAGTTTAGATTATCACTTCTTTTGAAATATGTTACTAGCAAAGGGACAAATATAAGATAAATAGTTATTTCAGGTACGAATTAAACTACCTTGCTGCAGCATGGCTTATGGCAAATACCAGTAGTTAGAACACTCGATCCTAGAAGAGCTAATACACTGAAATGCACGGAGCAGTTGTCTGTGCGACACATTGCACAGAGTATTCTGATATCGAAGCACAGTTGCGTATCTACATCTTTAAGACGTGCAGCGAGATGAAAAGTAAACTTAGTTGTGATTTGTAGTTCGTGGCGACGATCATGTCAAATTGAATTTTTCTGTAATAAACTACTATCAAAAGGGTTTAACTTACTTGTGTGTATGTAAAATTTCAAGTTGCTATGGTAAGCATTCACTTTCTGGTAAGTAACAGTTTTCTGACATGTTGGATTGGCATTTGGGACGACCTACGTTCGACCTTTTGACTCCTGGCATTCTGATTTCGGTTTTCCACGGTTTCCCGAAATCGCTCCAGGAGTATGCAGGGATGGTTTCTCAACAAAGGTCATGGTCGATTCATCTTAGAATTCCCGTCATTGTGTCACGTGCCTCGCCGTCTTTTTACCAATGTTACCAACTTATTTTTAGAGACCGGAAAAATTCGCGGGTTGACTGACCTGTAAGCAAGCTTCCAAGATTATATGTGAAATCGCGCAGACAGCACCTGTTTATTAGCTGCTCGCTGACACAGTCAAACAGGTCTGTATTCGGCTACAGATTTATTATTGGCTCAACTACTTCCAGGAAGTGTCGAGTAAGTCAACGGCCAATTGTGAACGTGATACAGACCTGTAGTTGCTGGAACTCTAGCTTGCGCCTAAAAGAAAACGCGAATTTTTCAGGTCTCTACTTATTTTACTTTCGCTTGTTCATTCACTATTTGCCTCATTCCTAGAGCCACTGGTTTTTGGTAAAAATAATTTTGCACCAATTTGTTTCAGTACCTTATGTGCGCATCTGCAGCTCTGGACCATGGTCAGTCATTGGATGTTTGTTATGGGTTTCTACTGGCAAATCACAGCCGTAAGGTACCACAACCTTCATACTCTGATTGGTGCAGTCAAATGAGAGACCAGTCTGAACAAAGACACGCTGCCAATATAACCATGAGGCAGAGATGCCGATGTGCACTTAAATTAGTGCAACAAAATGGTGCAAAATTATTTTCGCGACAAGATCGTGACTCTAGCGATGCCTCTGCACAAAGATATGTTGCCAATAACCACGAAGTAAGGCTGCAGGTGAGCGTGTAAAGCGTTGAAACCAATTGGCACAAAATTATTTTCACAAAAATCAGTGGCTCGACTCATCGCTAGAGATAATGGTATATCGTGAAAATATTTTGTGCCAACATACCCTTGAAAATGCTGTAGTTTCTTGCAACACAAATGATTGAGAGATATACGGCTGGCACGATGTAGCTGTCTGCAGACCAATAACAGGTATGAAATATTACAATAGCGTGATACTTATTGGCCGAGTCAAATAGGGTAACAGCCTCACATATAGGCGAAAGCCAGTAATCTTTTGGAAAGCTGAATGTACGTTGGAACCCAGCAAACAGTCAAGTTTTCCCGCGATAAACCAACATCTCTAACCATCATCTCTACCCTCGCCTTTAAAGGCAAGGCACTCAGCAGACGTTGGTCTTCGCCCTCGAGGACGCTGGCTACCCCACCTCGGAGCCCTGACCTCGACGGCTGTTAGTCCACGGACCCAGGCACCTCGACGACCCGGCCGAGCCTTGTTAGCGCAATGGCGCCGCATGGCCTAATCGACGGGAGACGGTCCCGTCCAATTAACCTCGCCAGGGGATCCCCGCCCAACATCTGCCCCGTTACAAGCCCAGCGCGAATTCGCAGTACATCTTCCGAAGAATTTCTCCCCTTTCCCCCTCCCCCTTGCTGCAGTAGCATTGCTCGTTGCGTAGCTCCTGGGTATTCCGTTAGTTCCTGGCTGCTCATCCTGGTCCACGGATGATGAATTATGTGCTGGGTTCCTGTGCCAGCTATGAGGATTTGGCAGTAAATTATTTTCTGCGCCAATTACAAACAATAAATTTACAAATAAATGGGTTCTCATAGGGAACTTGCTATAGAACAGGACCATTTCAGTAAGACATTGGTTAATTTGTACGGCAAAATATACACATTCACGTACAATCTATCTAAAAAAAAGCTTGCGAGATTTATTTTTTTCGGAATTCGCCCTCCTCCGCCCCCTAACAAAACACAACTGGGTCCGTGCCCCCGTACCAGCCATTATAGAATATACAAAGACTGTTGCCTCAGACGAGCTTGGAATTCTGGGTGAAAAGGTGCTGCCAACTTAAGTTAACTTAACTTTTTTCGTATTTTATGCAAGATTTTTGTTGTAAATCATGCTATTGTAGGGCGTAAAATGTGACTTAGTAATTACATCAACAAAATTCGTTCAATAATTCAGCTTGTGGAATAGAGTGAGTAAGTGAGAGAGATTTTGGTCAGCGCTTAACATCGAGGTCTTTAGCGCTGGTGAGAGGTGATACGAGGTGAGACTGGATCAGTGCCGGAATGAAAGGGCGGGGGAAACGGGAGACCCCCGAGAAAACCCGCCGACCAACGGCATAGTCCGGCACGATTCCCACATGCGAAAATTCTGGGACCGACCCCGCCGGGAATCGAACCTGGATCACCTTGGCCTGAGGCGAATGGTCTGATCATTCGGCCACCGCGACCACTTGTGAAATTTAAGAAAATGTATTTTGATACATGCCCTTTCTGGGATTTCAGCTATCCTATACACTATAATTTTCGATTTTTACTTCCTCATAAATTGTAACCATATCCGTCAATTCGGAGAAATAGTTAAGAGGAGTCCTTCGCGGTGTCAAATTTGCACCTTTGACGCGTGGGAACAGCGTAGCGATAAGAGCCACCACGCTTGACGGGAAGCATATCGTCTCTATTCGCAGCGCGCCAAACTGGCGTGCAACGTTATCGTTGTAGTCTTTTACCGCAGTGTTGCCAACATTTTCAGATTAAATATAAGGAAAATTTCCGGCAACTCGACACACATTTCACATTGAGTGAAATGATCAAGAAAAACTATTGTTGATAATAAATCCAATTTAATACCATCAGAAATGTGGAAAATTCTGTATAACACATAATTCACATCATTTCTGAACATATCGGTATGGCAACAAAAGATGTGTGTAAAAACCATATTTCACTTTTTTTTTGTCTCTTCATTTTGGTTTATAAAAATTCTGAAATACATATAATGCCCATTCGGGATCGTAGTTTGATCCATAGGTTACAGGAAATCCCGTTTAAAACGGGACAGTTGGCAACCCTAGCTGGAGCTGAGCTCTGCCAGAGCCTAACGACGGTGGCGATTGTAGTGGGCTGGACAGGGGCATCGCTTATCTCCAGATAAACCGTGCAGTATTAATGGCCTTGCTTGGCGACTTCTAAACATGGCAGTGGTAGCAGACAGGTATGCAGCTGCGCACTTGAAGTAACCTGGAGATGGGTCTTTTTTATGCGAATGTCATCCTTGGCAGTCAAAAACATCGATGTGATGTTTGTATCAGAATTTCCGAGAATACTCTAGCTGGAATCGCATGCCTGTGAACAGTAGTAAAGGTGATATACTAACACGATATGATATGAAGCACGTCTGTATCACATAAGCAGACATTACATACCAAATTTTCAAATGTTTACTCGGGGAGGGTGGCGATAGCCGCAGTGGCCGAATGGTCAGACCATTCGCCTCCCATGAAGGCGATCCGGACTCGATTCCCGGCGGGATCGGTTCCCGGATTTTCGCATGTGGGAATTGTCCCGGACGATGCCGTTGGTCGGCGTGTTTTCTTGGGGATATCACGCTTCCCCGACCTTTTATTCGTGCGCCGCTCCATACTCCCCTCATGTCACCCCTCATTAGCGCTGAAGACCTCGATGTTAAGAGCTGACCAAAATTTCTAACTTCACTACAAATGTTTACGGTCTCACGTCAGCTAATCGAAATTTAACTAGGCTTTAATTAGAAAAAAATTTAGACAACTTTTATTATTGGTATTCAAACTATGATTCCTAATTTTATTTACTTCACACCAGATGCAGTTCAGAAATTTTACGACGGTAATTTGTCAACGCACGACACAGTAAATTTTGTAATATACATTTAGAGTAACGTAAATGTATTTTAAGCTTGAAAAAAAAAATAAAATATAGTTAGGGCCCGGTAGTTTTCGCGAAAAAATTTTTGCCCCACTTTGTTTCAGTGTCTTACGTGCACACCTGCAGTTCAACTTCATGGCTATTAACAGAGTGTTTTTGTGCAGAGTCGTTATTCATTTGACTGTGCCAATCAGTACACGGATAACTGTCACACATCACGTCTGTGATTTGCGGGTGTAACCTCCACACGCTGGGTGTTACGGCATCCAATCACTGACCAAATAGCAGAGATGCAGGTGCGCACGTAAGGCACTGAAACAAAGTGCTGCAAAATTCTTTTCGCGAAAATTACCGGGCTCTAAATATAGTGCAATCCTGCTGTACCAGAGTGAAGTGGCAAGAGAAAAGAAAGATCCGCAAAAAAACCGCCAACCAATAGCATCGTCTGCAGACGCAAATAACAAAATATGTCGACCAATGAACGTCAAGGCTGACATCACAGAAACCTCTGTTCTGATTGGCTGACATATTTTGTTATTCGCGTCGCGGGGAATCACGTCGCTTCTGTCGCGCCATTGTGATTCCACCGTCATTGTGCAATCGCCGGTGGTTTCCGCCGCAGTGATGACATGCGCGCCGAGCTATCCACGCGCCGCGTTTGACGGCTACAGAGACGTGGGGTCACAGATCGGCTATAACCACCGGAGATGTATGCAGCACTTGCCGCGAGGCGCATTCTTTGCTCGATGTTTCTAGTCCCGACCACCTGCCTCGAGCGGTCAGTCGCTTCCTCGTACTTGTGTTAAGTTAATTCTACTACAGATTGAAAAAAAAACGTGTTTTCTTATGGGAGAGTTTCGCACAGGGAAAATTCTGCCGATAGTTGCGCTGCTATCACTAACAGGTCTAGTAACATATGAAACCAGACTAAAATAAAATTTAACGATAGGCAGGGACAGGAAAGTTTCGCGAATTCAGTGGCCTGCAAGCTAGCATCCAATGCACTATGTATATTCGAGCCCCGTCTATTCGTTAATTGTCAGCTGTTGCATTGAGTTACAGTTAGTGGACAGATGGTCGGGGCTTGAGTATGCATAGGACAGTTGATTTAACATGCAGGTCATTGAATAAAGTGGAAAAACAAACAAATTGCCGCCTTTAAATTATTAACTTCACGTTACTTGAAATTCACAAAAGTTCTGTGTTTAGTCAGTTTATAACTTTTACCCATTCCAGCGCTCAAGCGGCAGAAATTGTCCCTGGCCAAACTTTTAACATAGATCTTTCTAACCTGTAATAGAGTTAAACTTTACTTGTGTCCAGCCACTGAGACTGTATTTCACATCGGGGAGTCTGCGCATGCGCCAACACTTTGAGCGCCACAGAAGCGAGGAGTTGAGCACCACGTATTAACTGTTAATTGTACACTGAAAAAAAGAGTATAGTTGTAGGAACCATACTTTTGTTAAAATAGGGACAACAAAACAGTTTGGTTGTTGGTATTATTCTGGACAGTTCCATCAACAATCTGTTCTATAGAGAAAACAAAGAACCTCGTTTCTTCTACAAAACAGAGTGTTGAAGGAACTGTTCAGAGTAGTACCAACAACCTGTTTTTTGTCCCTATTTTAACAAAAGTATGGTTCCTACGACTGTACTCTTTTTTTCAGTGTAGTTCCCGAATTGATAAAACAGACCTTCAATTCAGAAAACAGCTTATTTTCGCAATTTAAACTAATATAGGCATAAACTAATCTAGCTAAACTGACTGTCACAGGGGACTGGGAAAGTAAGAGACGGGCAACCCGAGCATTCCCGATGATTTCCGAATGTGCAGCACAGCTCAGCGGCTAGAGAAAAATCTTCCATCACACGTCCGTTTGAGACATATGAATTTCGTACGGCTAAGGACGACTCTCGCAAAAGCACCCAATGCTTAATCAATTCTACGCTGATGAGTCTATTCTGACACGTGGTTTTCTCATCGTGGTAGGTCTATGATCGTAAATATGATTTCAATGGTGAATAGTTTGTAGCAGAATTTAGTGCCGTTTGCTATTTAAGCATGGGAAACACACTGGTAAGTGGCAAGGTAATAACCATGGCAAGTCAGAACGTGAAGGGTGATGATTGTTATTGCTAACAAACCGCGTTCTTTCAGATCCAGGCCTGTATCAACTGATCTGTGACATTGTGTCAGCATATGTACAATTATTCGTTGATAGGTGTGAATTATCGGTGACAATACATTTTAAAATAATTTGAATGTTCAAAATACTAAGGGAATACAATTTTTCCTTTGAAATCGTAAGATAAAAGAAATATAGGCTACATTGCGTGCATGTAGACCTTAATAACCCGAATATTTAACCATGTGTTCTCAAATTAATTGTGTTTAACTATTCACGCCATAAGTTGGAACTGACAGTTATCTATTGGTTACCAAATGTTATGTTGTGTGGTTGGTATACACAGTTGTTTTATGGACTCCAGGTCCTGGGCACCAGTAAGATAGCATAGAAGTTCCTCTCTTACGTTTTACATGTTGCTACTACTCTGGATTGTAAGTAGTGTGTGTCTTTCTTATCAAACACCAATCCCGCAGCTCATGGATGGGCCAGTAGGCCTATCTGTACTATCTGGGCCAAAATAGAATTTATTAGCAGCGTATATAGATCTGAAGCGTTCAAATACCGAAAGAGTTAAAATAATTTGTGCTGAAATATATATGTATTTTACTGTCTAAGGGAACTATAAAACAAACTTGACCTGAACCTCTGGCAAGTGTATGTAGACTGCAAAAATGCTTACCGACCAGTTTCGTTATATTTGCCCCCGTAAAATCCCTTATTTTATACTGCCATACAAACTTAAGGTTATGTCGGAGATGGGCGGGGGAAAATAAACACAAATTATATGTAAAAACCGCACAAACACCTCATGGCTTACGTGAGATTCAAACACGAAACTTTGTGATTTGGTTGACGCATTTGCGATCTGGATCAGGAAGAATAAATGTTGGATGATAGTAAGCCCAATTTCCAGCATGATTCAAAACTTGAGACAATTCAGTATCCACAGCTGGTGAAAACCTTACAATACCTCTTGGTTTATTCTTTTTGCACGAAGTTTACTTAACATTTAATTCGATATTTATTTTAAACGATCCAACATTGACAACATTGGTACTAAGTTTCTATGCGCTGATTACCTACATCGAGAAGCCGATGATTTGTTCTTCATTGTTTCCATGGCAAAAAATACTATATTTAAATAATTGTAAAACCTTGTTGTGTATGCGACTGATTTTTATTTTATATACACCACAGCTAGCAACTCACGCGGCTCTTCTGTTTTGGAGATGTTAGCTTGGACGCAGTTTCGACCAACGTACAATAAATTCCAGTATTTCTACTTATATTAATGGAATATTTGGTATTCGAATACTTTATTTCGTAAACTTAAATTGTAGTTCGATAGTGGCAGGGATTATTTGGGCAAGTAGTTCGTATGTAAATTGCGGTGTAATGATGCTACTGTGATTATCTGAGCAGAGAGGAAGATGAATAAAAATCACGATGTTTAAAATCAATGTGATTGTAAGAGTATGTGATAGATTCAACGCTAAAAACATCATTTTGAAACCACACGTTTTTGAAAGTCAACATGGAAAACTACAAAATAACAACCGTAGATAATGATATTGGCCAATTTACGAGCAAACATTTACACATAATGATGAACTAGCTAGTGTAATCTGTTCCGCCATAATTCGGCGTCACCGATTGTTTTTCACAATTACGTTTCTCGAGAAACATTTTTGCTGTGAAAGTTAAAAAAAAAAAAAAAAAAAAGATGCTTTTAGAGCTGAATGATGTATCATGACCTTTTAACAGGCTTAAAATACGTTGCAGCGAGTTCAGACTATTATTTTTTTGACAAAACTATTTAACACGCATTATATTCGTAGGCTATATCTACTAAAAGAACACACACTTCAAACTATGTAGCTATAATTTTAAAAATATGGCACGTTTATTAGACTTATCACTATCGGGCCCCAAAATAGCCAAAGATGGCTTCTCTAGACATCCGTATTTGAAAAAAATAACAACAGGATTCGAAAAACACAACAACAGAAACATGCGTTAGACAGCGAACAATGCTGCACACAAGTAAAATAATGTGGTCACCGCTTAAAGTCCCTTAAGAAAAAAATGATAATAGTAAAGCGCTGCAGCCATCTGAGTAGCTTGCGTAGAGAGGTGATAATACATTACATACGTCGGTCAACGGCACCTTTCCCACTTCATCAATTTTATGTCTCACATAAACAAACGTACTCTAGCTATGGAGGGTCCTTTAAGGGTGTTCAAGTGCGATAAGATAATAATTTTATATCTTTATGAAATAGTGATAGTTTTGTAGACGATACTTGTGAGTACAGTTTCCTCGTACAAACAATTTTAGCTTTCATAGTTTTCCCATAACGGTGCGTCAAAGTAAAAATTTGCTTGTTCTGCTGCCATGCAAATAGCGAAAACCAACTGACCTACTTGAATAAAATAATTAACTGTGATATTACATTCACGAGCTATGCAACAAAGTATTTAAAAGACCATAACGTAGTATCTTTTATTTTTTAAAAAATCGCAGAAGTATAGGAAAAAAGTTGAAAACTGAGCAATGTTTTTAAATACAAAAAAAAAATTCACAGGACGTTTAGAAAATGTTTTATTACGTATAGCCCGTGGCATGTTATTTCACTTAGTTAAGTAATCTGGTTTTCAGTACTTGCATGGCAGCAGAACATGCCAATTTTGACTTTGACGCACCGTTATGAGAAAACTATTCGAGTTGTAAAAAAATGTTCGTAAGAGGAAATTGTACTCACAAGTATCGTCTACAAAACTTACAATATTTCATATAAATATAAAATTACGATTTTATCGCACTTGAACACCATTAAGGGCGCCGCCTACCTACGCAATAGGAGCTCAGAAGTGACGGAGCTGTAAGGGCGACTTTGAAGTACGCATCTAATGCCGCATCGCCTCAACAGTAAGCGCTTTAGCATGCAAGGTTTTATTGGTGGAAAGTCTGTAAGAGAGATCAGCACAAGTCAAAATCTGAGTTTCACATACATTCAGTTAGTAGATTTTGAAGTACGGCAGTCTGAAAAAGGTAATTTTTAGTCGTGTTGTAGGGAGGGCGTAGAAACTGTATTTTTAATGAGCACGGTGACTTGACAATGAGATTCCGACCTTGTCCGAAGTGTGTTTTCTTTTCGCACGTTGGCACAATGTGTACACTTGGAATAGTTCCGTAGAAAAAAAAAACTGTTTACGAACACACTGCGACGCATTTGATACGTGTGGTAGGAGGCGCCCTGAGGTTCCTATACGAATGCGCCTAGATACCTGCCACCCGCATAATCCTCCTTCCCACTCGACTGTGCTCGCTCATAATCTCAGCTATTAGGCTGGCGTCTAGGAGCGAGAGGGATTCAAATTTGCGCACTAGTTGAGCAGCTGAAACGTTGCGGAAAGCTCAATGACAATTAATGTCTGTTTTTTGCATTTTTACCACCAATTCGTGAATATCCAGTTTAAGTTATTCCTAGCGGTTATTACTCATTTGTTATACGAAATTAAATACTTTACAATTCCCAAATGTCATAATGGCATATGCAAGAAAATTCGTGTATTACAAACACCATAAATATACCAAAGGTTAAGCATATACAGTACATACACACAACACAGGCACTAAAAGAACGCGTACTACACAGTTACAATACAATTCAAAACACAATAACATATTTAAGTACCAAAAATTTGTCTAGACCAAGTATAATTGGCGATACTACTTAAATTGTTATATACTGTTAAAAATGTGTGGTTTTGCCACCGTAGGACTAGGGGGAGCTGACATACGACTTTCACTACTTTTGGGACAGGAGGACGACAACACGTAGTTCCTTCACAAGGGGGCTCTCCACCACCTGGCCAATTATAAACTAACACAATTTCCAATAACACATGCATGGCGGGCCAGGATGCCATGCTCAGGGAGGGTTACT
>PNEQ01000328.1:0-42952 GCA_003012365.1 Medauroidea extradentata
TATATCGCACGTGGTTGGTGAGTGATCAGTGTGGAGCTGGTGTACGAGGTGAGTCTACGACACCAGAAGGTGCACCTCCTTAAGCAGCGAGGGGCTGGCGGCCACTATGATGGACCGTCAGGTTCACTTGGAAGCTGGCGTAGAGAGTTGAGTTGCGGTGAGCACGTGCCTAACTAACGTGTCACAAGGCAGCCGTTCCTGTGCACGTTGTAGTGTGGTAGGGCTCTACAAGTGATGTTAGCTGTATAGTGCGAAAACTGTGGCGAGCTATGCTAGGCCGGTGGTGGGGTGAATGGCACATAACACGCTGCACACAGAGTGATGTTCTCAACGAGATGAATTGCGTGAGTGCGTGGTAATGAAATGAATTTACAACGTACTGCTCACATGTATGCTGAACACAATGGCGGTGTCATAACCTGCACGTGGTCGGTCACAAAAACATGAATTACGCCCTTAAAACTGTTACACAAATACAAAATAACCTTAGCAACGCGTGTGCAAAATTATGCTGAATAAAACAATACCAAAAAGAACCTCGTATGGTGAAGGATGAGTGCCGATGTCTCCCGATACAAAAATCCCTAACCACGTGGCGGTGATAATGCCGACGCGATGTTTAAGTTAAAAATACCCAAAATGGTCACAATTATTAGGTTAAGCGGATGCGCAATGCTATTGGGAATATCTGGTAACGTGTGCTAAGCAAAGGTGAACCGGTATACTAACGAGACTATTGAAAACTAACAATCAGTGAAGCAAAAGATGAAGAGCACACGGACAGGCGTCTTACCTCTCCAGAAGACTATGACGAACTGCCACGAGGAAGGCAACCGCTAGGGGCTCCTTGCCTCGCTACGGGGTTTACACACTTCCAGTACCTCGTGCGCGTGAAATAGTAATATTAATACCTTACAAAAATGGCACACACTAAATTACATAATAATTACATAATAAATTACGTTACACATTTTGCTGATAGTGAATGATGCATTTATAAATGTCTGCTGAAAACATGAAAGTGAACATTGTGAACATGGTAACCCTCGATGGCCTTCGGCACTTACTGTACACTGTTGTTTGATACACAATACACTTCGCACTAAATGATTTGGCATGTGGAACGATTATGGGAGAATTTGAGAATGCTTTTGGGTGGGTAGAAAAGGACACACTTGCGCCGTTATGGGCTTAACCCATACGCTGGCCCTGCGGCCGGCGTCAATGTGCACTAGTGCTTTACAATTTGTTTTAGTAACAACGGGAGAGTATAGCTACCAATTTCATGTATTTTTTTCTGAAGACTTCTGTGTGTCTGTGTAAATTATTATTTTATTAATATATCATCTGATTTTCTGCATAAGAAAAAAGTAAAAAAAAAATGGATTTTGCGCTTCCGAGAAGGCACTTGGGAGTTCGATTTTGTCATATTTTGGACAAAGGTTGTCATATCTACTGTTCAGAGGTATGCTTTTAATCGGAAGACATCTGGGTGTTTGTATCAATTTACGTTTCTATTATTTCATTTCTTAATTTCCCTCAAAACGCTTTGAAAATCAGTGCCAGACTAGAGGTGCTTTTCAGAAAAAAAAGAAGCATTTTAAAAATTTGATGATAGAGTTGGGGACAAAATAGGCCGCTATTGATTTTACGAAGGGAGCAATGTTACAAATGTAATGAAAGGAACCGTAACTAATCGTAAAATCGGGGGTCTAGTGTATTTCAGTCCAATCAAAAATGTCTTAACAGGGTTTTACTGTATATAATGCAGCTAAATGTTAATTTAAGTTGCCTCGTAAGTAGCTAAAAACAGAAGCAATTATAGTCTCCTCATGACAACATTGAATGACCCACTTATGTACAATATTTAGCTTTTTCTCACACTGGATAACTTTCCAGACCTTTGTGAATTTCCTTTACTCGCAGTTTCCATGCATATAACAAGTGCACTTCCCCCAGTAGCTAATGTTTGTGAAACAATTGATAACACGTTATACCTGCATGCACATTTCTCCTCCCTCCTCATGCTGCATTAACCTCAGTTCCTTCTGCTCGGAGATGTGCAGATGTCTGCCGGTAGCTGTACTGTAAATAACTATTTAAAGACATGTTGAATCACACTACGTTTTACTTTTTACAACAGTGAATAGCCTCACTTTTATTCACATTTATATGTGTATGCTGTACATCACTAGCATGGTATTCAATAAAATACACAACTGATATTTTGTTTTTAGTTGTTGAAATAATTTGCTGTTTGGAGTGTTTAAACACGAAATATGTGTTTTTTATGTGACTATACATTACTATGTAGTAGGAAAAGTTTAACAAGTGCCAAGGCTGTAAACTTAATTTTGATATTGTTTTCGGTCATGTATATCACGTATGTTAGCCATTGGTTTCACAGGGCTCACAGCAGTTTAGGTAACTGGATTTGTTTCTAGTATAGTGCAGTGTTGAGTGTGTACTGTGACAAGGTGTTGTATGATGTAAACAGAAGTGGCGTGCGAGCACGTGGAAGGTGGCCTATACATTGGCCCAGAGTTCTTGCTGGGTCAGGTGTATGATGGCAGCAACCACCAGGAGACCCGTGAGACGGTGGTGCTGTACCGGCCTGTATATGTCACTGTTGTGAAGAATGACTCAGCCGCCACTACCACTTAGTGACTCTCAGGTATGGTACACTAAAGCTTTCTTGCCAATAAGTTGTCAAACTAATTCGTAACTTATATTAAAATTCGATAATTTTTTCATAGCAAAGAAGAAATTTTTTGGTCAACTATAAATTTTATTGATACAATACTGTGTGATCTTGGATGAGACCCATCCAAAGCCCAAACAACCGGGCCAATTATATCCTTATCAATAGGATCGGGACTACAAGCTGTTGCCGTCTGGTGGAGAGAGGGGTTGATGCTGTGTGGTGATGATACTGTAGGTGGTAGAGAGTGTTAGGCGTCGATGATAAAGCTGAATTCAGTGTGGGCGCCTCCTGACTAAAGATGTGGCTGGAAACATGACTCTTTGAATCGACATTGGTCCGTCCGTGCCGACGTGCCCTCTCTCTCTGTCTGGCGTTATAGAAGCTGATGATCTGAAAAGGGAGACTGGGAAGCACCTGAAAAAACACTACCTTATGTGGACTCTTTTGGGACGCCTCGCACACTTACACCCTAGGGCTTTAGGAAAGCCAGTTCCTAACCGAGTAGAAATAAGTTGAGGAGACTTGGAGATTAGTTTGACCATGTGTTTATTTGCTAACACACCTACACGTGGTCACACCACGTAGCACTCACAAAAATACACTGAACACTAAAATATGTTACAAGTTTGAGAGCTGAATAAGTCACTGTTGTAGAGGCAATGCAAAGACAAAACGATTATATTACTTCATAGGCTGGAGGCGGTCAGCTCCGTAAATTTGCCAGGGTCCGCGAAGGTAGACGTCGGGTTTAAAAGTAAGCGTCAAACTTTTAGACGTAAATATATATATATGTATATATATGAGAGTATATTGCAGAACGAAGACGAAAGCGATGTATAAAGATTAACAACCAGAATTAAACATATCAGAGTAGCAAAGATGATGGTCCCGCTGAGCCAGCCACTTTCTTTTTTTTTTTTTATAGGTTGCTTTGGTTGATATAATTTTGTTAAGTGATTTACTTTTGGGTTTTTAGTAGGGGCTTAGTTTGCTAGTTTTCTCATTTTGAGTGTGTTATATTCCTGCTCATATCTCTCTCTTGCTTCCATCCCGGATTGTCTACCCCTCCCCCCTTTCCTTCTTCCCGTCCTTACCCACGTAGTGCCGTAGTTCCAGTGCATGTGCACTCGAGGCGGGGAGAGAGGGGAAGAGGAGGATGAGTGAGGGAGTGGCCAGCACGAGGCGAGTGAGTGAGATGCGGCCGAGCGTCGAAGGTGGTTGGAGAAATGCTCCCTGGGCGCGAGGACTGAATTGAAGCCAGCACCGTCTGTTTGCTATCTTCCCCTTATAGAGTGGGCGATTCTCTTGGCTTCCATTTGCAGTGGTTCAGAATTCCGAGGTGCACTGAGTGTGCTGTAGGTAACCTGGGTCAAGGACTTGGTCAAGGTGTGGTCGCGAAGATAATGAGTCCAATTTAACAACATTTAGGGACAAGCCGACGGCCTTGCTTAGTGCCCTACTCCCTTTCTTGTAATAATGAGGTGGCGAAAGATTTAACTGAAATAACACGCAGCAATTAACTGGATAGTGGCTGAAAGGAGTGTATTTAAATTAGATTTGCTGCAGGATCGGACAGAGCTTTGATCCCCGTAATTTTGAACAGTTCAACAAGGGGAACTTTTGAATCTCATAAAAGTCGTGGTTGGCTTGATAATTGTATTATTAAAATTATTTTATTGTGTAAAATGTGTGATTCTAATGTTACTGTAAAGGTGTGTTTTAGAATGCTCTTAAACTTAAAAGGGGCGCGTGCACGCATATAGGCCCAGGATCCAATGATTTGAGTATTTTAGTTACTTCCCGATATATGTATATCTGTATATTCACGTCAGTTTGGGGAACTTCGTGAAGGAGTTTGTTGTTTATATGAATCCCGTTATGAGTCAAATAGATGATAAACAAATAAAAGAGTCGTGTTAATTAGTGAGCGGATTTGCCGATGGCCCATACCTGCCAATTCCATGGTCTGTGAGAGGCTCCGAAAAGGGGGATTTCTGCCACTTATTTTGGATTAATGAGCCATTTACCCCCGGCAGGTTAGAGCCCGGGCAGAGGGAGTGCTGCAGAGGGGAGTACTGGTTCAAACTGCGCCACTCTGCTCCGTTTTCGGAGCCATAGAGTGGATTAGGTATCGTGTGTACGGACGGTGTTGTGTTTGGGATACAACTATGGCGTTTCAGACGAGTTTACCGTATAAACTTTCCAAAGTAGTGTTGCAGGCATTCCTGGACAGATGCGATTGTGAATGGGATGAGGAGGAAATGGCGGCGGACCTGCGTAAAAGGCCATTGTGGCTTGTAAAGCCAGAGAAAAAATGGGAGAGTCATCGAAAGCTCCGCCGGGAATGGGGACGGTAGTTGATAATAAATTTGACGTCTGGTTGTTTAGGGAGGCAATGAAGGACGTCCCACATTTGTCGGAAATGGATGCGGAAGCTGTACTGTCGTTCATAATTGAGGCGACTCGAGTGTACGTGTTGCATTAAATTTCGCAGGAAGCATTGATGCATGCCTTAGCTACAAAATGTGGCATCCCCTCTCGACCTTTCATTCAAGAAAGTCTCGTTCAAAAAATGAAAAGTAATTTGAGGTGTTTCAGGGAACGATTTTGGAGCATGCTTTACCCCCTAGTGTGCGGAGAAGGTGTAAAGGGAAATATGTTGAGCGATTTCAGCGCCCGCAAGACTCAATGCACCATTTTGTAGAGTCAGTGGTGATGTATGAGCAGGCTTTAGGGCTTAATATGCGGGAATGTGATTTGGTCAATTAGATTTTAGATAATTTGGCTCCTGGAGTACGGGAACTTTTGTGTGTTGACACATGCGCCAAATTCCATCTTTGATCTTAGGCGATTGGCAGTTGAAGTCGAGTGACGCAGACAGTAAAAGGTGGAGTATGAAAGGGCCATGGGGTAAAGGGGTGTAAGTCGGAAAGGTTCAGGTAGCAGTGTTGAGCCAAAGTGTAGAGGAAGTACCTGGCAGTCCCCTAGTGCCTGTGGCATATGCGAGTAAAGCCCTCACTGAATCAGAGCGTAAGATAGGAATTTATAAGGAGGAGGCTCTGACCTGTCTCTTTGGTATGGAAAAGTTCCAGAGTTACCTGTATAGGTAAGAATTTGATCTCTTTACGGATAACCAAGCACTCAGTTGGATATTAGGCCATCCTCAACAATTGGGCCGACTGGGCAAGTGGGTCCTTAGGTTAACCCATTTCAACTTCAGTGTCCATCATGTTAGAGGGAAGTTGAACCTGATAGCTGATGCCCTGTCCCGTATGGATGACTCTGAGGAGTTTGATCAACCCGAGGGAAAAGACGCGGTGCAGGAACTAGCCTTTATGTATAACTGCCCTGAGTCATTTGTGGCGATGAAAGATCATCAAGCAAAGGACCAAACATGTGTTGAGCTTAAGAAAAAACTTGAGGTGGATCCCTCCTTACCATTCATGGTTAAGGGCGCTGTTCACCTCAGTTTTCAGCATCTTAGGAAATTTGTGTATCTCTCATAGTTTTTGCGTAATGAGCCGTAAACGTCAACATTTTCACTGGACGGCTTTATGTACACCACTAAAACCAACTGACATACCACACCGAAAAAATTCACAATGTATAACAATGTTGTAGGCTATGATTTGACATGTATAACAATAAAAAATAAAATATTTTTGTATTAAAAAAAATTCTTAACTTTAAAATGAGAATTTAAACATTTCAAGAACTTTTAAAACTTACAAAAATATTTTTTTTTTTTTTTATATGTGTCAATTCATAGCCTACAACATTGTTATACACTGAATTTTTTTTGGTTTGTTATGCCAGTTGGATTTAGTGGCAAATTTTGGTGTTTATAACTCATTACGCAAAAACTGTGAGAGGTACAAAAATTTCCTAAGAGAAAGATTTAGTCACAATTTATTATTAAAATAAGAAAATAAATATCTGGTACGAATATAAAAATAAAAAAAGACGTTGAAAACTGAGGGGAACCGCGCCCTTAAGGATGATGTTTTGTATTTCACCCTCAATGTTATTGAAATATTTTCATGATTTCCCGCTTGGCGGGCACTTGGGAGTTGATAAAACTATCTGTAATATTGGCAGGGATTTTTACTGGTCTGGTCTCCGTGAAGACGTGAGACAGTATGTGCGATCTTGTGAAAAGTGCCAAAAGTTTAATCCTCCCTGCCTGGAGAAAGTTGGCTTACACTCCGTGAAGGTGTCCGAATGACCGTGGGGTTTAGTTTGTAGCATTGCAAGACATGAGGTTTTATTTTACTGGAGAATTTGTATTTTATGTAATCTTAATTTTATAATATAATATTTAAAATTGTAACTTTTATTTCAGTGGTCTCGGTTCCAGAAAGGGGAAGTAAAGATGCAGTTCTTTGTTTCTCGTATGTTCTAGATAGGGCGTAATGTATGTCGTTATGGCCAGGTGGCCTTGGTAGGAGGCAGTAGCTTTGTTTTTCTTGTCGTGTTCTGGTTTTTGTGCGGGAGTTTTGGCGCCGTTTGTTGTTTTAATGCGTAGTTTATGTTTGTGCCCTGGAGGGTTCTAGATAATTGAACGAATGACGAGGGTCACGCCACCGAGAACCAGCCAATAGGAGGTGAAGTTCGAGAGTTGAAAATGTAACATGTACGGGTAGCACCATGGCCTCTGTTCTATAACCTTTCATTTTGGACATCTTTAAACTCTACAAAATTCGTTTCCGCCCGTACGTGTAGGCCGTTAGGTGCTGAGAGCCAGGATGGTTACTCATTCTTCTTCGCCGCGTGTGTATTCACCATGTGCTAAATTTTCTGACTTGTCTCGCCTAATTGTCTGATATAGTCTGCTTGTAATTTTCTGTGAACAGGATCCACCGTGCTAAGACAAACAGTGTATTTTGTGCCAATGTAAATTGGAATTTAATAAACCAGCAGTCTTGGATTATAGTAAAGTATATTATTTCATGACTAACCTCTTTAAATTTGCCAGTTTCTGTGAAAGTTATAAATTTGGTCTACAATGTGACGTAACCTACAAAAGTACTGCCAGTAAATTCCGGAGTATTTGACTACAGATGAAGAGAAATGTTCCAATTTTTATCCCTGCCTTTTTGGCTGGGTTATCATCGAGCTAGTGCACTGGTCTAGGAGGACTGGTGTGCTACAATTTGTTCGCCCATCGTGGGGCAGCTGAGAGAGGGAGAGACATAACAATTTGGCTGCCCAAGCGGGGCACGAGTACTAGATTTGACGGGAAGAACCAACGCGGAATCATTACAAGTTCATATACATGTAGATATATTTGGCCCTTTGTTAGGTCCCGTAAGGGAAACGTCGCCATCTTAACTTTGGTGGACACCTTTTATAAGTTTTCTTTTCTTCTGCCAATAAAGAATTTGAAGACTAAAGCAGTAATCAAAGCCCTAATTGAATCAGTGTGACAATTATTTAGGCCCCTCAGTGAGATAGTGACCGATAACGCTGCGTCATTTCGCTTGCTGGATTTGCAGATATGTGGTGTTTCTTGTGGGGCATCCAACATATATTTTCTAGCCCCTATTTCCCGAAGGGAAACCGAGTGGAACGGTTGAACTGAAATTTAAAGGCGGCTTTGGCCATATTTTGTCATCCGATGCATTCAACTTGGGATGAAGATGTTCCCTGGATCAATTTAGGTTTTAATACATCTCACCATTCCTCCATTGATGAATCACCTAGTGTCCCCTTTTTCTCCATTGATGAATCACCTAGTGTCCCCTTTTTTGGGAAGAGTCCTTTCTCATCCTCTTTTAAATGTATGGGGTGCGTCTCTTTTGGAGGCTCCGTACAATGAAGCTGAGCGTAGGGTTATCTTTAAACGGGTTCAGGAACGTCTGGGGGAGGCTTCACGAGCGGTTGCATCCCGGTATGATCTGGACATGTTCCCACCCCTTTTCATCCAGGGGATCTCATGTGGTGTCAGGTTTTTCATCTTTCTGATTTAGCGCACAAGGTGTTGGCGAAATTATCCCCGCGATATTCGGGCCCCTTCCGCGTGGAAAAGGTGTCAGGGCCAAACACTGTGCTGCTGTGTTTGTGTTCTGATGAGTCTGTTGAAAGAAAGGCACACGTCTCACATTAAAACCCTATGTGAAACGTGTTGACTGCAGATCGGATTCATGCATTGAGAGATGGATAAACTTGGTTACCGAGGTGTGAAACGTCCCAACGTGTACCTTTGGAGCACAAAGCAAAGCTATGCGTGGAGGTGAGGTTTGCGACTCGGGGAGGGCTTGGGTTGTGTCTTCCCTTCTTTCCCGCCTTTATGTGCATTTACCCCTTTTTTTCTCTTCCTTTTTCTTTCCTTTAGTCACCTTTTCCGGTTTTCCCCTGGAAATGGTTGGTTAAATTTGGGTTGGTTAGAGCTGGAGGTCAACGGCTTGGACTTTTCGAAAGAGTGGGGCTCATGCCGGTCCTCTAGGCCCAAGTTAATAGATGTTTTCGTCGGATAGCAATACTGGACAACCCCTTTGGGAAGGGGGGGGCCAACCTCCTTCTTGCTGTGGACCTTATGTAATGAGTGAAAGGGAGGAAGTGGAGGAGTCTATTGAATGAGGGGTCACAGAACGGTCGGAGGTCTGGGGCTTGATCACCCCCTGGGTTCTGTCTGCTTTCGTTGGTTTACCTGTTGCCCTGTGCTGTGCCTATGTGTAGCCGCCATTGATGCGTGGCTTGTAATTTCATCAGGTTTGGAGGAAAGGGTGATTTTTAGAGGATGGGGATTGAATCACTTTCTTTTGTTTTTTTATAGGTTGCTTTGGTTGTTATAATTTTGTTAAGTGATTTACTTTTGGGTTTTTTAGTAGGGGCTTAGTTTGCTAGTTTTCTCATTTTGAGTGTGCTCAATTCCTGCTCATATCTCTCCCTTGCTTCCATCCCGGAGTGCCTACCCCTCCCCCATTTGCTTCCTCCCCTCCTTACCCACGTAGTGTCGGAGTTCCGGTGCATGTGCACTCGAGGCGGGGAGAGAGGGGAAGAGGGGGGCAAGTGAGGGAGTGGCCAGCGTGAGGCGAGTCAGTGAGATACGATTGAACGTCGAAGGTGGTAGGAGAAATGCTCCCTGGGCGCGAGGACTGAATTGAAGCCAGCACCGTCTGTTTGCGATCTTCCCCTTATAGAGATGGCGATTCTCTTGGCACCCATTTGCAGTGGTTCAGAATTCCGAGGTGCACTGAGTGTGCTGGAGGTAACCTGGGTCGAGGGCTTGGTCAAGGAATGGTCGCGAAGGTAACGAGCTGGCGTCAGGCTTTGGCAATGTTTTATTGCTCATATGAAGTTATGATTGTGATCTGAACTGTTTCAGTATGTAAAAGTCGAAATTTCAAGTTTATAAAAACAGTCACAACAAAGAGTTGTACATTACTTGAGTACTGCAAGTATCTTCTAATGACCACTATACGATCATTACTGGCCAATAATAAGGCGATGTAGGTTTCAGAAAATCATGCTGTGTCAAACTACCAACTGATACCATAACCTATCACAGAACAGACTTTGAGCATATTTGCGAATTTCGAGTGCGATGAGATAAAGGGAATGATCTTGTGTACTAAAATTGAATGTTGTGATCACATAATGATCTTTCTGTCAGCTTCCAACCTGGCATACTACCATGTGACGAAAATTTGTTTAGGTTATAGGCGATGCTAAATTTCATTCACTTCAATTAAAATATTATTATTCTTGCTTTATAAGTAGGTCCTAACGCAAACGGCTGTTATTGTGTCGAAATTTACTGGATGTAAAGTTCGTAGACCTTGATAGGACTAGGTCTACTATAGGTGGATTTTAAACATTTTCAATCTGGAATTTTTTCACTATAATATGTAGCCAGGTAAACGTAACCAAATGTTCAGTTCATATTAAAATGGAATTTACAAATAAAACATAATTCCAATGATATGATTACAATACAATATTCTTTAAGGAACCAAAACACGAAGAAAGTGTTTGAATAAAGGTTAAGAGATGAGGTTAAGTTTTCGTAACTCTGTCTGTTGAATTTTTATTTTTCCATTTTGTTCCATGTACGTTTTGTGCCTAACTTTTTAAATGCCTCTTTTCGTTAAATATGTGGAATGAAATGTCAATGTGAAGGAAGGAATCCCTTACGTAACATATTTTCTTACACACAAATCCTTTACTTAAGTCACCTAGGGAGCAGACTTGACAAAGTGCTACTGATATGCTTGGATAAGCAATGCTTATTTGATTATGAATAGTACTTGTGAAAAAAGTAGCACTTATTTTGTGACTGAGAATACATATTAAACAGTACATATTTGAAGTAATACTTAATGAGCATTATTTGACGCGGTCACAAAAAGCAATACATACTTATTCCTAGCACTATGAATTGAAAACTGTACTTAAGCACAGATATAAGTATTGTAGCACTTATTTCAAGTACCACTTATGTCACCACTATGAATTCCAGCCTAAGGGTTTTTAGTTAAAGTTGGAACTAAGTACAGTAAACTCTCGCAAATCCGGGCCCGAGAATCCGTAGCACTCAGAAATCAGTGGTGTTGCCAAGGGAGAAAAAAAACCTGCATTGTACTTTGATGCTACAGTGGTTTAAGTTGTGCTGCACAGCACTATGCGTACAAAATTATACTGCGCTGTGCTGTGTCGCCTGTGTTGCAATGCTACATTACGCACTACACTTATCTGGAAGGAAAGGATAGACACACGCTGCACTTATCTGAAAGGAAGTGAGGCAATAGGAGTTTCAAGGCCGAGGTGTTGGCAGGCAGGCCAGCTATTTTGTTGAGGCAGTCCACTACAGTTAATTTCATTGAAGGGTTGTGCCGTCACTGAGTGTTGACAGTGCCAAAGGTTACTGCTAAGAGAAAACGCTTAACATTAACAATAAAGCTGAAACTTGAGATTTGCGAAAAATTGGTTCGAGGTGTACGTGTTGCTGCTATCGCACTCGAGTATGGTATTGGAGAGACGACTGTATACAATATCAAAAAAACAGAAGTACAAACTCGTATCGTTCATAGCGGAAAGCGAGTCTGAAAAGAGTTGTATGAAACTTAAAACTCTTCACACACCAAAACTACTTGAATTGGACTCAGTATTATTAAAGTGGTTTTCATTGAAGAGGTCAGAAGGTGCAGTAAAATCCGGACCTATGCTGGTTGAAAAAGGGAAGGAATTTAATGAAATAATGGGGCTCACAGAAGCTTGCACATTCTCTGATGGTTGGCCTACTCATTTTAAGGATTGGCATGATATTCGAAAGCTTGATATGTCGCGTGAACGGAAATCGGCAGATACTGAGGCAGCTGAAAGATTTCGTGAATACTTCACAAATCTGATAAATGAACTTGAACTTACTCCTGACCAAGTTTATAATGCTGACGAAACTGACTTGTTGTGGAAATGTCTACTGCACACTACTTTAGCAGGTGGAAATGAAACTACAGCACATGGGTTTAAACAGAACAAAGAACGTATAATTGTCCTGGTGTGTGCGAATGCTGTGGGGACACACTGAGTGAAACTGACAGTCGTGGGAAAATAAAAAAAGTCAACGTGATTCTGTGATACTCAGATATGAGTATTTTACGTGGAAAGTGATTTTATACATACATGTACAGTATTATTGAAATTGTGTTTGTGTTAAAAAGTGTGACAAGCCAATTTTAATCTTTTTTTTTACAACTGGGAATAATGGAACACAGTTGTTAAGGTAAGGCAGTGACATTGTTTATTAGTTATCCCTGTCTCTTCGTAGACGTTTTGTATTCAGTATTTGATGGTACTCATTGTCGAGGGGTTTAGAGATAGCAAACTGATAAAGTCATGTCTTACTGCTCTGCGAGTTGGCTGTGACATAGGAATTGTTATATCTTCAGGAAGCTGTATGTTGATTTAGACTACCGTACTTTCGGTGTTCGAAAGTTTTTGAATAAATTTTTTATAATTTTTCACAGAGCAAAGTAACATATTGAAAATTTTGCGTGGCGTGTGAGACATTCACTCTCCTGTCTCTTTATTTACGCTCTGTTTCCACAGCAGCTGCTGAGATTGTTATCTCCATGGGGTGGAAGTGTCTAAAGGTTGCACTAGTCTCACTTTCACCGTATTGTACAGTCGGCCCGCCTTATCTGCGGTATTTCGTTCCAAGAAAATCCATGGATAACGAAAACCGCGTATATTCAAGACACCTTAATAACCTACATAAGCCACCATGTGCATTTTATATAAAACATTTTAACCCTTAAATCCACGTACTAATATATTTGTGTGAAGTACAGAACTTTAATGTGTTCATAAAGTGTCTCACAACATTTAAATATCGTAAAAATGCTATGTCGCGTGTGTAATGCGGCACGTAAGATACAGCAGCAACCGCACTGCACGGCCGCGAAGACATGGCAACAGCGCGTGAAGAGCCAGGCGGTCTGCCTGATGTCGCAACACGGCACGGCCTGATGCACCATGCTAACTCTGCACCCTACACTGCCAAGGACGCGCGCTGTGCGAAGAGGGAAAATCGCCACAAGAGTTGATAGAATTGTATTTGATAACACTATTTCTCACGTGTAATGCTTACTTTATCTGTGTCAACCAAACGTATAAAACAACAGTGGAACAAGCACAGCTACGACTTCATAGGCGTTAATATTTTGCAATTGTCTATAAATATTTTTTGCTTGTATGACGTGCATATAAATTACAGAAAAGAATAGGATTAAAAACATAAAATCAGAGGCCAGTAAACATGTGTCCACAAAGCTTATCTACGAAAAGAAAACACGCTTCAGACGTGAATATGACTTAAGACACCAAGCACACTGGAATTTTTTTATAGTCTTCAAAATTGACTAAAATCGGTATTTTCACGCAGTTGTTTCTCAAGTTACATGTAATGAATTTGTACAAAATTGAGCTCTACAAGTACATTGGACTTTGCTACAGTGATGCGTTCAATTAAATGATAGGGTGACAGTTTCAAGTCCCGTAGTAAAAACGTTATGGCGGGAACACTTAACCCCTTAATTACGACTTTGGCCGTAGAGGCGATATCACAATACTTGTGCCGGCTGGCATCGCTCGTAGTGCCTCATCAATTTTCACCTCACACATACAAACATACCCTTCACCAGCCGGCCGCCTTAAGGATGTTAGCAGTTTTGTTTTTAATACGGCTTCACTGATTACGCTAAACTAGACTTAGCGCACTTTTTTTCCCACACACAAATAAAATTTTTTTAAACCTCTGTAAATGTAGGTAAGGACAAAGGTTTAGTGGTTTTCATTTAAAAACAGCGCCACTCAATACACTGAAATTAACTTGGCGCCATTTTTTCTGCAGTTTTCTGCAGTACTAACACTTGTACTTATTTGTTGCGCTTTATTTTGTGACATACGAACGATACGTACGTTTTTTCGCCCATACCTGTGGCCATCTGTCTTTTATTAAATGTAGCATTTTCATTTTGTCAGTCAAACTAAGAATTTAGCGATCGCTCTTCGGTTTAGAAGGATCTCTACAGTCTTTCATTTTAGGAAACATTACGCTGCAGGCCACGAAATCGTGTATAATTGCACACTTTACATGCACTTCAAGACCGTGCTCTACGTGCGGGCGGCAAACGAACAAACAAGAAAATGTAATTAAATACACGTGTGTGTTCTGCGTTGAAGCAGTTTGCGAACAGGGGACGTGGCCTGTCTGATACATCAAATCATTTTGTTTTGGAAGCGTGCCACGTGCGACAGGATGTATGCGAGTGAAGTACCGCCGCCACCCGCACATTCGACACAGCATCGCTTATTTGCCGCTCCCGCCTGCACCGCATCATACTAACGATAACCACGCGCACCTGACCTAGCACATTGCATAATGAAGCAGATAACAGGAGCTGACAACACAAGACCAGCTGCTCTTGTGCACGGTGAGTGACACGCTACTAATTTGTGCAGCACACAGTGCGCTGCGCGCGTGAAAATACAAATTCTTAAGAATTTCATATTTATATTAATTTCTTTTTCGTCAATTTTCAACCGCAGATACGAAGTCAGCGGTTTTCTGGTGAGAAACATGGTTGGTCGGTTGGTAGCCCTGCTGATAGCAGAGAGATTGCTCCCTGTGGTGCCGCCATCTTGCCACCCCCATAACGGAATTTTCTGCTCTCACCCGAGTATAAAAGGGCTGCGTGGGCCCAGTATAGAAGAGAGGAGATCTGGTGACTCCTGGACACCAGACTCCCTGGGCACTGTCCTCACCTCTTCGCTCGAGCTAATCCTTGCAAAAGTGACCTGCTCGAGCCCACCTCTGGCTGCTAATCCTTGCAAAAGTGACTTGCACCAGATCCCCTACCCTTGGCACTAACCCTTGCAAAAGATACCTGTGTCGAGATCCACCCTAGATTGTGCCCGGGAGGTATGGAGTGATAGTTTGCATCATCTCTGCGTTTGCATGGAGGCAGTGTGCACTCCCGTAAATTCGTGCCGTCGCGAGTAATGGGCTCCGGAAGTTACATATCGGGTAATCTTTGACCGGTTCCGAGAGTATTGCGCCCTAGTGTAAAAGTTGCATAGTGAGATTAGTGTGTATCAGAAATATCTGTGAGCATCCCACGAGATAAAGAGTGTCATTAAGAGGGTGAAAAATATTTTTTTGTGAATTCATGTGCGAACTTGTAAATAATTGTTTCGGTAGTTGTAAATATCAGTGAAACTTGTGTCTGTAAGATCATTTAATACACGTGGTTTTACCGGTATAACTCTTTTATTTCAACTCAATGTACGAACCCCTTCAGTACCTAGAAATAAGAATCAGTGGTGAGGAGAGGAGATTAATTGAAGGTAGGAAAGAACAGGCCACCTAAGTGTTCGCCCCTGCTTCCCCGCAGGATAGAGCAGTTGAGGAACGAGGCCCGCTCTGAACCTAAACCCCTTTCAGAATGCAAGCGCTGTCTACTCCGAGAACTGTTCTGAGGGCCCACCAGGTGAGTGCACTACCAAGCCTGCCACCCCTTTTTATTGTTTCGCCATTTACGAGAGTGACCCCACCTCGAGGTTCCTGATCACCCACGTGGATTCCCCTCGGCCGCGCTCGTCGAGGCACATGATCCAGACACCCCTGCCATGTGTCATGCACCTCCCTCCCTTTTTTTTCTTCAGCCCTCGGGGAGTGGCTTCGCACATGCAGGCACACCAAGAGGACGTAGTGCGTCAACAGTATTACTTTACATACATGATTACGTCTACAATACATATGTTTCATTAACAGAAATGGGGAAGCAATGTATTGTGTTGTTATTTCGCACAATATAACCTAAGTGGTAGTTACAAAAACAAAATCTCAAAAAATCTGAAGTTTTCACAAATCCGGGGGTTGTAAATTCCCGAGAGACCCGGACTGGCAAGAGTTTACTGTAGTAGGCCACGCGCGAGATACTCTCTGCCTTTCCTTTCTTTGACCATTATTCCATTCAAGGGCACGTCATTTGAATAATGCTTCACTCACGAGGGAGTCCGAGAGGACGGTTAAATTGGATTATCGCCTGTTGTATCTAGTGCTTGATTATTTGATTCGTGTGGGCCTTGCGGCCAGTGTATTTGTTATTGAATAATACCAGTCTTCAAGTTTGAAGTTGTAATTTGACGCGTTTCACTCGTGCAGAATAGATTCACGTTTACGTTCCGCCGCAGATTTGCTTGTCCCCTGAGTTAAATTAGAGTTAGGAAGTTTGTACATACCTTTAAACCACTTGTTGCCACACTTTGTTTGTATTTTAACCTTTAAATATACTTGACCTCATGTTTTTCTTGTACTCACGTCTTTTGTAAACAAACCATGGCCATGCGCCGCCACTAACAATTGTTTGTAAACTGAATACCATTTATATTTATTATTTCACGTATTTATGTATTGTAAGCCTTATTTTTGCATCTTGATAATTTATTTGACATAAATTATTTAGTGTTTAAAACCTTTCACGGCACCAAGTGGAAATATTTAGATTTTGTATTTTTTATTCGCGCGCCCATGCGGCGACATTTAACGCAGCGTAGTTGGCGTCCCTGCCTAGAGCCTGCCATGTTCCAGAAGTCCCGTTAGCACCACCCCCTCGGGAGGCCACCTACTCTGCTCGACCCCCTAAAGATTCGGGTATAAAAGGGGGGCCTTCAGCCCTCGTTAGTCAGTAGTCGTCAGGGGATCGGCCTAACCACCGAGTCTCCTTGGCACTCCTCCCGATCTGTTGGTTGACGTCCGCAAGGTGCCAACAGATTACCCTTACCCAACCTACCTTGTTCCTACCGTACACGCTGGGGTTGATGTCCGCAAGGTGCCCCAGCATCACACACAACAGTCCGTCACAGAGGGTTGACGTCCGCAAGGTGCCCTCTGCGATACCTTTACCTTAAATCCACCAGTCGGCGGATTCCTTGTACCCCACCCCAACTCTTGCAATTTTCCTATCGGAGTGTCAAGTAGCGCTCGGTGGCGAACGCCGCTAGCCTGGTCCGTGCGCGCCATTGTTGTTTTACAGAACACAGTCAGTTCTGCGCGCTTGTTATTCCGAAAGTTATTTTCACCGGAATATTAAGATATCTAAGGGTAGTTCCGTAGAACCACGCGGGAGCGAAGCCCAGTAATATCCGAGACAGTATCAGTAGCAATCTATTGCTAAGTAAAAGTCTTGGAGTCTTTAAAGAGTACGTAGTGAGAAAGTGTGTAAATAATTGTAAATTGGTGAACTCTTGTAAAATTGTAAATTCAGTGCTTGTAAGAACTCGTGTGCCAACCAATCTGTATATTACCAGTCTCAATATATAGTAACTACATCGACCTCAACTCTTTTATTTTTTATTAATGTCTCAACTCGCACAAAACAGCGATATCAATCGTACAGAAGCCAAAAGGCAAGCCGCCTTACTTCGTTACTCTCAGTGCCATCAGCCAGTCAGAGACCTCAGTAGGGTGGTACTGCCAGCCGTACCACTCCCGGGCAAGGCCTCAACGCTACCCGACCTGTGTCAGCAATACTCGCAAACGGAAACCTCGCCTACTCAGTCGGATCTCCGGAAGATATTGCGGGGCATGCGCAGGAGCGTACCGCCTCTGCTGAGCCCACTCAAGTCTCCCCCACGTCCCAAGGCGGGACCTGTTCAAAAGCTACTCAATGAGTGGCACCCTCCGGCCACCGTCTCCGCAAAGAAGCGACGGCTACTTGAAACCTTGTTTTAGGTGAGTGACTCGTAAACCTAAAAATAATACCTGTAAGATCTCTGTCCCTCAGAAAGTACTCCAGAGATCATACCCGGCCAAGATCGACAGTCACTCGTCGTGTAGGGGACAGATCGCTGGATCCTTGCTTACCTTGTGCTCCCCCAAAGTCTCATGCTCAAATTCTAAACTGCACTTGGTAAGACTTAACACTTATACTTTTACATTCAAACCCAATAAAAGGCGACAAATTTTTGCTTTAGTCTATGATGCTTCTTTGTCTGATTCCTTTGACTCTGTAAGTTTTCAAGGTTAATTGTGTTAAAGTGATCGTCGAGGCACATCGGTGCTACAATCTGCAAAAAGGAGAACTACTTTGTTAATCTTGTACAATAAATTTTTCTGATTAAACTTTCAACAATTCCCCACTTTACATGCATTCAAACTGTGCAGCATATCCTAATTTTAAGAACTAGTTCTGTTTGTTTTCTCATTGCAGAGTGCCGATCACATTTTTTTTTGGTGGGACGGCGGAGGGAAGTGGAATGAAGGCATGAAAAATAAATGAATATGCTATTGGCATGCCCCGTTAGCCAAATGATCGAGCAGGCAGGAAGTAAACAACTCACTTGATGGTTAAACGTGGCATGCTTATACTCATTAAAGATGTCATTTTTGAACTAATGTTTCAAGAAATGTTAAAGCATAACTATCAGTTTGGCATGCCACTCTTCAAAAGGACACAAGTTTACCTAAGACAGTACAGAACAAAATTTGCAGCAAATATTATTTTTTTCTCCCCAAGGATCTTATGGTGAAAAAAATGTGGTGAATTACACTTGTACACACTGTACGTGGGTGTTTATGGTATGCCAACAAACTCTGAGCTTTATTAGTGGACGACTATCTGGAGAGTTGGGATCCGTGATCTGTTTGAATTTCCCAATCCTGGTATGTATTGTCGTCCTTTATGATCCTGTATGTTCAGGTAAATTTGGTGCAAGAATGGGTCCCTATATTTAAATAGTTGTTGTACTCTTTTGTTTTCAGTTTTGGGTCTTATTGTGTTATATGTAGCTTGTGGAGTGACCTGCCATCAACACTTTAGAAAGCAGGGTGGGAAGAATATACATACTGAATAATTGACATCTTTGATTGTACATGTGTAATGTTGAACCAAATTTATATAATTGTCATGTAAACAAAGAAAGAAACAAAGGAAAGGTGGGCAACGGCCGCTAGGCTACTAATTGCTAAAACAGGTAGATAGAGATGCACAAGTACTTACAGTATTAGTTCTTGCAGGTGGGAGAACATAAAACACAGATGGACAAAACATTTTTTGCGCGGTTGCGATGGATGTTTCGCTGGCCAGGCCAGCTTGCTCATGTGGCGAGTGATTGCACACTGCAGTATGGCGGGCGCTGGTTGGTAACTAGCACACTTAGCGGCCGAGGGATGAGCTAGGGTGTGGTGGGTCATATTAACCAACAATAATTTTATAGAGTTCAAGACCAAATCTTACCTGCAGATAAAGGGTACAGCCATGGGCACCTGTATTGGCCCCCTTCTATGCTAACGCCTGTTCATGGGCAAGTTATAACAAAATTTCCTAAACCACCAGCAAATACAGTTATACTTCTGGACCTGGTTCGTTGACAACATATTCATGGTGTGGACTTCCACAGAGGAACGTGCCATTTATTTTCTCAACAACCTGAACTTCCATAGTGCCCTGAAATTTACCTGGAACTATTCAAACACATAGGCAATTTTTCTGTACGGCAAAATTGAAACTACTGTGCACACCAAACCTACCAATCATCTTCAGTACCTTCATTTTGACAGCTTCCACCCCTTTTACTGCAAAAATTCACTTCCATACAGCCAAGCAACCAGAGCCAAGCACATATGTTCAACCAAAGACAATCGGAATACACATTGTGACCAAATAGCCAGAGTATTTATTGACAGAGAATACCCCAAACCCCTTGTTGACAGTCAGATTCAGCGAGCCATCTCTGACAAGAGACTACCGACCCGAGGCAGTAACACTGACATTCCTCTGATAGTGCCATACCACGGATGCCTCAATAAACTCAAGACCTCCTCAACTGTGGCCACAAAATACTTTCTTCTTCACCGCTAACTCACAACCTGTTCTCCAAATCCCTAAGATTGGTTTTCAGACAACCTCCAAACCTCCACAACAAGCTGGTGCACCCGAAACTACCACCCAGCACTATTTCCAGCACAATCACCACACCCAGAGGTTCCCATCCCTGCAATAGCCCTCGCTGCAGCACCTGTGTAATACGTCGGCCCTCCACATCTTTCCATAGCTGGCACATACCCATTCAAGGCAATTACAACTGCGGGACGAAAAACCTTATCTACCAACTACAGTGAACACAGTGTGATTCTGAATACAATGGCCTCACCACGAACACACTAAGACAGAGGATGAATGGCCACAGGGCCGATAGCAAACAAGCAATATATAGTTCCAGCCTAAACCTTCAAGATAAACCAGTTGCTGCACATGAAGCCTCCCACAAACTCTCCCTTAATGCCTGTTACAACACCGGAGTGGTGAGAACCTTACCATCTTCAGACAATAGTGCAGAACCAAGGCGCTGGGAACTAGCCCGTCAGTAGATCCATTTTGTATAATATTTCCAAAATGATGTGCCGTAGGAAAAAATGTTATGGGATAAAAAGTATTTTTAATAAAATTATAAACAAGAAATGTCTGGATGAAATTCTTAGTATCTCCAACGGTTTTGAAGGTATTCTCAAAAAACTGCTTTGAACAAAATTTCTCTAAGTCCGAATGCATTAAAACTGAAAAATATTGTAGGCTGCAATTAATGATTTTTTTAACGTTTCATTTCATTTTTAGAAGGGTAAAGTTGACATTTCTCCGAGTGTGAATAACTTTCGTAGCAGACAATGGCGTGACATTTTTGATGCTGGTTTTAATTTTGTCAGAATTATTTCAAATTGTGTCGACAGTAGATTTAGGCAAATCAAGTACTCCGCTCAATGCCTAAACACCTCTGACCTGATTCGTACCGATGCAACACATCCATTTTTATTTCAAGGGTTACAGATCGTCTGCTTTTGGTTTGTTGCCTGCCTGTAGCGTAGCCATTCTCCTGAACAGCGTAGATTGTGATTACATAACGTAACAAACAATTATCCATGAAAACTTTAACGTGTGACAAACAATATTAACGTTAACAAGTACTAATAATCTATATAAACGTTAACGAGTAGTAAACTATGTAGACGTTAACCAGTAATAAACAATATGAACTTTAACGAAACGAATCTTTAAAACACCACTACGAACTTCAAGCAGACAAACAGCTGTATGTAAAGTAAATTTCCATAGTGCAACTGAGCGCAAGTTACAACAGTGACACACTAGCCGGTCACAAAGCTGCAACGAATCTGGGTGCTATTTCGGGATAAGAAAAAAGTCACATTTTCTAGTGACTACGCATGCGCTGTGAAAGCTTGACAGCCGATAAGCCCAATCTCCGTGTTGTATCACTCGGCTACCTGTGCCGTGCGGAAGAGAAGGTTACAAGGGGGAGAGGGAGAAAGCTGTGTTGCCAGATGCACTACAGAAGAATGCAGTATGTGGCACGTGTCTACACATCACGGAAAACAGTATAGGCTGTCCAGAAATATGATTCTCTGCCTCCTTAAAGTAGCAAATCGGAACTGTCCGTTACAGCAAGTTTCGTGTCCATAGTTCGAATCAATGGACAGAAATTAAAGTGTCCTTTGTAACAAATGTCCGTTAATCGAGGACTTACTGTATTCCAAAGTGCGTATAGTACTAATAGCGCCATTAATTTGTATTCTGTCGCAGCACAACAAATGTATAAACGACGTAACTTGTGCCCGTTGTGTTCACTAAGAGAAGCAGAGTGTAAGCAGGTGTACTCCCTGCCAAGTCACGTGTTTGTGCGCGTGTAGTTCCGTATATTCCGCTTTTTTTGTATGTGTTGGTCTTGTGGCAGCATGGTAGAGTTTGTTTTTGTAGAAAAAATGTGGAATAAATTAAGTGGCAGAGAGAAAGTTCTCTACTGCAAACATCTTTTGTCTGATGTTTTAGTAAAGCAGAAAATAATGTGAAAACTGTAGAATACAGTAGAACCCTGTTATAATGTTTCTGAAGGGACTCGAAAAATTTTTACATTATAAATGGGAAAACATAAGAGGGTAAAATCCTATTGTAAAGCAGTTTTAGGGACCAAATGAAGGTAGCATTACAACCAGGAAAACATTATAAGTGGGAACATTATAACAGGGTTCTACTGTAGCTTGTTTAAGATGTATTGGAAATGTTTATGAAACCAACTATTCGGCAGATAAATTGTACAATCGACATTTAAAACATTTCATGAACAAATTTATAGAATGTAAGTTTGGTCTACTTTTAGTTCTATTTATATTACATTTAATAAATCAGAAAAAAGCATATGTTTGAGAATAACTGTTGACAGACTTTTAACTCATAATGTGCATATCTTTTAGTTTTGTGTGCAAAAAACAGCTTTGAAATACTTTGCTATTCTTTCTTGAAAAGCAGTTCCTAAGTATCACTTTTTGCCTTTACAAAACACAGCCATTTCCGAGTCCCTAGACATTAGCCTTAATTTTGTGTTTAGTGTAATATAAAGAGTAGGCCTACATTATAGACGTAGTAAAATGTTCCTCTCATATTTTTGTAAAGTACTGTAGGAAAATAGTAGAGTTCTTTGCTCTTTTCTGTTATCTACTATTATTGTTTTTTTTTTTTTTTCAGGCTCTGTTGCCAGTTTTTGTGGTTCATCCCAGAAGGCACGTCTTTAATAAGAACATTTGTTGGATGTGTTTATGTTGTATTGCTGTCACTTTACGTGTGCATTTAAAGGAGTTAACGTGATCACAATGAACTTCAGAGTGAATTGTAAGTATTTACAACACAGAGACTGAAAATTATTCAGGTAGTTATTCTTCCATGTATTTTTGAGATGTTTCCTTGACTGTCTTTTAGGAAAATATTATTGATGGTTTTTCGGAAATTGTATTGTCAGTTAGTATATGGTGATGATTATGAGGGATGTTACTGAAAAGTGAATGTCTGTTACAGTGTAGTGCACTAGCATGTGAGCTAACATGCAGGGAAGTGGAACTAATATAATATATGTAGGGAGAATATACAGTGATGGCTCGGTCATCAGTTGCGTTCTTACACATTGTATGTGCACTTGAGAAACCTTACCTTTCTGAAGGTACTGCTATTAACTTGTATAAACTGTACCATTTTTACAATAGGTTTTGAAAATTGGTTCTACAGATCTCAAGCATGAGCTTTGGTATACGTTGTTCAAAATAAAGGAAGCATTTTTGAAAGTCCTATTTAGTTAATTTTCAGTCATTTTTCTCTGTCTGTAATAATATACAATACACATGCTTTAATTTATATCTGCATTCCACTGTTCATAAAACTGTTGTCTACTATGTTCACTCATTAAATTCACAAGTAATTGATAGTGGATAATATCTGTTGTTAAGAGGGCGTGGTATGTACATAATTCAACGCTAAAAGCATTAATCAATAACTGTAGGTTTCTTGAAGCCAATTTGTGAAAATTAAACAATAACAATCCGAGACAATAGTTTTAGCCAACGTTTTAAACAAAATTGTTTCAAATGTTACGAACTTCTGAGGCACAATCTCTGACGCAGGAATCTAGTGCGGAAGAGATCGCGCGTGACGAATTAGTAATTCTGGATAAATATTTACTCATAAAGTTGGCAAATACAATTATCTGGGATTGTCGTTGAGTATTTTATCCATATTGGCTTTGAAAAAAGCGTAGAAATCAATTAATGTTTTCAGCATTTATTTATCTACCACTCACTCTTAATGTTGCATATTAACTAGGCCTTCATAGTTATTTAAAACAGTTTTATTAAAAGGTAATGCTGACCGTTACTAAATCTAACCACACTGCAAGAAATATTTCATGGACAGTACAACTCTTGCTGCATCTCTAAAGAGAAAGGAATAATTACCATATCTTGGCATGTATGGGTCGAACCAACATTTTATATTTCAAGTATGTACACCGCACCAAATTGTTTTGTTCCCGTAAATATTACTTGCCTAATTTTACTAGTGTAAAGGCCAGCTGGCGTAATAGAAAAGTATGGCAACGTCTAACTAATTATTTTACTGTTTAGTCTGCCACACCACTTGGTCTCTGGCTGATGGCTACTGGTATGTGGCCACAGTGCAGCGTGGCAGACAGAGGGGGAATGACATTTTCTCATCTCAAGTGTGTGTTCATAGAACAAGGAAGAGATTACAATAGAAACTCCCATATACAATGATGAGAACTGTTAAACACTGCCTACCTTGTGTGTACTCAACTAACAACACACATCAAAAAAAGTATTGCATCACCTCGGTGGAACGACTGGAACTGATTGGCTGTCGTACGCCCTCCGTCTAATAGGCCCTGCTCATGTATGGTTGTTTACATCTTTGGGCAGGTTAACTGACATATAGGAACAGTCAAAGGAACTGTGTTCTTGATGTAATATAACCATTCAGTGTAAGTGTTCAACCGATCTTGGAACCGAGGTGAAGCAATACTATTTTTGATGTGTATATAAGGGACTGTATTTTAAATCATTAACGGCCATTACAAGTATAACAGTTGCTATATCAAATAGTTTGTCCTGGTTGTTTTAATTAGTTGATTATACAGTCAATTAATTGAATGTAATTTTTATAGACTCTTGTTTCAGACAAAAATTCTGTTTAAGAAAATCTTGTAAATATTATTTGCCTATAATTAATTACTTGAGACCTGAGGATATTTTCTTAAATCTGAAATGTATGAACTTATTGTTTTGACTGTGGTGTTAATTTAGGAATGACACAGCATATTTATTACTTTAATGGTATAAGTTCAATAAACGGACAGTCATATCTTCGCTTGTTTTTTTTATAATGTGGTATTTTTTGTGGTGGACATGAAGTTTTGTGCATATACAGTCCGTAGTTAACATTAACCTAATAAAGAAGTGAAATGACTAAAATCTAATACATTGATAAGTCATTGAAATTAATCCTTTCTAACTACTATGCTTTGTTTAAATGTCTGCCCCTAATATGAATCATTGTTTGGTTCTGATCTTCAGTCTACAAGCTGGTATACAAGAAATTACTGGTACACGATTATGAGACATTTATTTAGTTATTAGTCATAACTGGAGTATTGGTACATAAACCTAAACAAACTGTTTAATTACACTTGTACAAATAATAATTTCACAACAGGAACTTTGTGAAAGACCCGAACCACTTATATTGTAAGGTCAAAATCAAAACCTCTAAACTACTTGATGTAGATTGGCAACCAACTGTGTATTTTCAAATTATTTCAAAATTAGCTGGAATGTTGGTGCTGGTGCTGCCCTCATACCAGCATGTGTAGAAACAAGCAGTTTTCAGGCAGTGTCTCAATTCACTCTCTCGCACTCTCTCTCCCGTGACCACGTCATATTGACGTCAGAGAGAGTGCTCTCTGGTCGTCTCAATTTTTTGGCAAGAGTGTGAAAGATCGAGTACAGCGAGAGAACAAAACTGTTCACTCGCTGCACTCTCTCGTCCTCTCTGGTGCACTCGATCTTGATTACAACTATGGTTTGAGGTTATTGAAGTAATGTGTGTCACATATTCCAAATATTTCAATATTTAAACCTAAATAATTATTTCCAATGAACAGTTAATTAAGGTGAGAAGTTGTGTAAACAGTTTCTGAACTAATACTGTATATACTCGTGTATAGCGTGCTCTCGTGTCGTGCACCACAATTTTTACAAGTTCCAGGGAAAAAAAAAATTATTTGCCTTGCAAGCATGTAAAAAAAGGCACAAGAGTAGAAGATGGTGACGCAGCTTGAGGGAGGCATTGACCTGCTATGGTCGCTTGCTGCCTGCCAGCCAGCCAGCCAACCCACTCACTCTCTCCCCTCTTGGTGTGCTGTATGCCTGCTGCCTCCACCCCTGTTCCAGCGAGATAATGCCTAACCCCAATGAGTTAACCTTGACGCCCCGTCGTTACTGTTCACATTTTTGCACTCGCCCCCCGAGCTTGTTTCTTTTATGGTTAGGCCTAAGCAGGCACGACGCCCTCAGGTCCGCACAACCACTATGTGGCATATGTAATTTTTCCCAATGCCTAGTACGTATAAATATTATTTTAATTATGTTACCTTGCTTATGTAAATTAATCCCGAGTGGGAACTACATGTTTTTGTGATGTATAAATATTCTTGCACTCTGTAAACAAACAAACTAACTATGATGATGAACACATTTTTCGTGTGTACTTGAAAACATAAATAATTTTAAAATAAGGAAATGTAAAATAAGCCTAGTGAAATTAAGTGTATTTAATACTTGTATATTTATTTTTCTTTTTACAGCATCGTAATTTTCAAGTGGAACCTGACTGTAAATGTTACGTTAAATTTCCAGAGAGTTGAGTGTGTGTTGTTTTGAGAAATACGTGGGTGTTGAGATGGCACGCCAGCTTAGGGCCGACGGCCATGCCCGCGCCACTATCTTACCACCCACCTAATAGGACTTATCCCCTCCCAAACCCCCTAACTTAGTTAGTTTTTAGCTTCTCTGAGCTCCCGTCTCTCAGCACCCCCGACTTCGGCTCCCCCCTTACTCCAAGGTAACATCTTGCAAATGGAGACCCTCACCACCCTGGAGTGACTTCTTGCAAATGGAGACCTCTGCCTTCCTTCACCATTCCATTACCTACCTCACCTGCTGAGAGCCTGGAAGGAGGAGACTCTGTCACCCAGCATCCCCGCCATGCACGTAAAAGCGAACACACCCTACGTCCATACTGCATCTTCAGCCACGAGGCTTTTAGTGGAAGTCGCGCTCAGTTACCTATGGAAAGTTCCGCCTGTCCACGAGGCTAAGATCCCGAGCAGTTACAATATCGCGCAGCATCCGAGTGTGGACATGCAATCTTAAACTTAAACGCGAGAGACCTGTGTTATTTTAAGTATAAGAGACCTGTATTAACTTCAGAACAGAGACATGTGTATGAAATTGTGAACAAGTGTTGTACTTTGGTGAATTACGTTAATACATTTGCTATTGGGAATTTCCTTACCTATTTTATTCAATGAATAAGTGCACGCAGCGCCCATGTAAACCCATTCCTCCTGAAATTCAAAGATTAAGGGAGAGAGCAGCTCAGAAGTGTCGTCGCCAAGCACGTGTGCCAGTGCAGCTAATTTATTTCCTTCTGCGAGCGGGGATATCACACACGTGTAACTAACATGCATCCATTTAGCAATGAGCAAGCGCCTCGACAACAAAGGTCGCGTCAGCGGAAGCGCAGTCCTGACTCGCTCAGCAGACTGCTACGGCGCATGACCCGGAGGCCGCCGCCCATCATAAGCCCACTGAAGACGACAACTAAAGGATCCCCGGTTTGGTCCCATCAAGTACAACAGTTATGCAACGAGGCCAGCCCGAAACCGATACTTCTATCCGACAGGAAACAGAGGCTGTTAAGGGAACTGTTTTGATCAGGTGAGTGACTTAGATACCTGCCCGAATAAGTGAGATCCTCCCTCACGTCTCCGTGCAGCTAGCGCTTGGCTCCCCTCTGCTTCACTCTCTTAGGCGGGCGCTAAATCGACATACCTCTATGCCCCTTCGGCATACACACCACGGGAGACGGTGGGGTTGAGTCAACCTGTCATGATAGCAGAGCAAGGCTCAGGAATGCTGCTGGAGGTGGCAACAAGCTGAGGACCGTGCAGCCCCAACCACCGCCCTGCCACTCTGCCTTTCCTTTTCTCTATCGGGGGTGTGGGGGGAGGGAAAGAACATTGTCACTTTTTTTTTCTTCTTTCTTTCCCTACGGAAAGATAGCTGATCGCCGCGAGATGTCAAAACTAACTTCTCTCATATTGCTTCCGCCGGCCACCTACTAACTTTTGTTTCTGCCAAGTTAAATTGCAGAGCAGCTTACTTTGTAACCGACAGTTTAAAGCTAGTAAACTTGTGGTAATCATCAGACAATTTTTTAACCTACATATTGTGTAAACACTAAGTAACACTTTGAACAGAAACGTGGATAAGAACAAACAAAAAATTAGGGTTTTAGCAGCGATGGTTACAGCAGTGTGAGAGGGGGTGGAGAGAAAAAGAAAATGAAGAGGAGTAATGATAGAGGAAGGGGTTGGTGGTGAGAAGCATTCTCTCTCTCTGCCTCTCCCTCTTCCTCTTGAAACCCTTCAGTTTACGACTACAACTCCGCCTTCTCTCCCCTACCCATCCCGCCAGCCTTTTTTTCGGGTATTTTTTTCTATTTTCCGTTTATAGCATGCACCCCTGAATTTTTATCAGTTGTTTTGGAATAAAAGTGCACTCTATACACTTGTAAATATGGTATGTGTTTAAATACACAAAAAACAAAATTACGGCATTGCCTATAAACAGTTATTCGCTGTTTGATATATGATGCTGGTAAGTTTAAAATTATTATTTGAATTGCCTGCATTATATTTGATGTGTTTATAACCTGTATTAGTAAAATTTACGCACTTGTTACCTTAGCATTGTTTGTTTACAAACTCGAGAATACATCGTCTCAATTGGAGAGGGCGAGAGTGCTGCCAGAGAGCTGCTTTCTCCAGAGAGAGTACTCTTTAAATTGGGACACTGCCTCAGTTTCATTCGTTTAAATTTTCCTGGCGTATGCACGTCCATTCATCACAACTCATTTCAGTCTAATTCAGTCTCTTTATCAGTGTTGTCCAGGCGATGCTTATTTCCTTCCCTACCTGCTCTCGTATATCTTGCCAAATTGCCATTTTCATTCAGGTACCAGTGTTATTTATGTGAGTTTTAAGTAAAGTAGTGCAGTAATGTACTCGTATTAGGTACTAAGTGCAAGTTTGAAGCCTGAAATTAGAAAAGACGTTAATTTGATGTGCACCAAAGTATACCTGTTACCAGACATACTAGAAGGAAAGATCGTGTGTTTGGCAATCCCTGAACTTGCCACAGACGCTGAAAGAAAAAGGATGGAGGGTCGTAAGATGGCAGAGTGATGTGTTTGTTTACATCGTTTGTGCCTAGAGGTGTAAATTATACTTGTAAGAGATAACTATTCAATTGGTGTCATTTTTGACTTACTTTAGGAGCTAGACTAATGTAAATATGTTTAGGAGAGAACATGTTTCATAAACAGGCAGCTTCTAACGTTTTGTAATCATTTTTGGTAAAAAAAAAAAAGTTTTTGTACATGCCAAAATATGGTATTGCTAGTTAAGCAGCACTAATTGTAGTTTTATTCACCTTAAAATTGCCACATCTCTGTGGTTTTACTGATAGCCCAATCAAATTATACCAATAGAAGGCGATTGAGAGAAAATAAACCCTACAGAGTTTGGAAATTTGGTACAGTTATTCATTGCTGCCTACTGTACAACATACTGAAAGTTCCCAATGGTGGTGTCTGAGCAAGGGATGGGAGACCAATTGAAAGGTGATTTTTTAACAAATTTTTTGAAAAAATATTAGTAACCAATAATCTTAACGTAAAACAAAAAATACTTTAAATACAAAATTAAAAAGACGAATTTTCCTACAAACAAAGTCTTACTAATTTTTTGTTGCAGATTCGAGGCAGGCAAATAAATCTGTTTTTTAAAGTTCTTATTTATTGGGGATTTTTCATCACACTATACAGTCAGTGGCTTGGCATTCAATACTTATTACTGAGTTATATTGAGATGTTAATGTTTATGTATACACATACGTACACACAATCGTATTTTTCAAATTACACCTGTAAAACATCCTGTAGAATTTGTTGATAAGTAACACATGCAGGTGACACTGGAAAGACTATCGCCCAAAAAGATGTCCACAAAATCCTCCTTGTGAATAATGTAAAATGTACAAAGCTTCTGTTCCAAGTTTCACAACTCTGGGAATTTTTCCTCGCGAAAAATGTAATTTTACTTGGCTATGGACAAAGTGCTGATACAATCATGTCTCACTGTGAATTTTGATCTGTAGCGGAAAGCGGCGTGCAGACGATAGAAAAAAAAAAGAAAGTATTATTTGTTTTCATTAATACATAGCAAGTTTAATTGTGCAGCTGGTTGAAACTTAAGTAGTTTCTATAAAACCTTTTTAAAACATTTAGAATTCAGGTAAATTGATTCCTGTTGATAGTAGTTGAAAAGTGTTGTGTGTTTATATTATAAAATATGTGGAACTACACACAGTAATTGGGAGCCAAACTCGCAAGGAGTGATTCAACCAATGTTATGTAGACATTTATACCGTAATGCACAGTGATTTCTTTCTTTAGCAGGTAATTTCAGTAGTTCTCATTTTATCATGTATGTACAACCTACAATGAAGGCTGAATGAAAAATATTTTACATACTTTTGTTGGACTACAAAATTTAAATAATGTGTTTATTTATTGTTGATTTTTACATTATGTGGATGTCCGAATGAAGGGTAAGGAAAATATAAACTGGTTATGGTGGGTTTTAAATAATTTATACACTAATGACTTGATGGTTAGAATTGATAAATAACAGAGGTACTGAGCTCCAACAACAGTGATGTGACCTTCTTGCCTTTTAAGCATACACTCATTACACTAATGCAGTGGCGTCTGTTGGTTTATGTACTGTAGTTACAAAGTGATAAAACTGCCTTGAAGAGTAAATTTTCTTAAATTATTTACTTTTTTATCTGGATGACACAGCAAGTTAAAAAGAATTCTAGAGTAGCTTCTGATTTGCCAAGAATTTCTTTTGCATTTGCATAATTCAGTTTAATTTCTGTGAAGATTGAGTTTGAAAGTTTCATTCAGCCATCGTTTGTTTCTGACTTGCAATGCTTCACATGCAGGACTGGGAATATGCAAAAGAGAACAGTATTGAGCTATGTACTTGGAATTTACTGAGAGAGATAACGAGCATGTAGGCTAATATTTTAGCATGTATAAAATATCTCGCAAAGATGCAATGATACTGAAAGAATGGAATGTGGACTTTGAAATTGTTTTGTCAAAATCTGAAATTAACTTGCTATATACGGTTCTATATTCCTTTATCGTTGGTGTTTTCTTGGCATATAAAACTGATCTTTCGTGTTCAAACTTCTCATTTCGGAATATGGATGTGCTTTGTACACAACTTGGAAGTGTTGAGTATTGACAGGCTTGGCCAGTCTCATGCCAGTAGACAAAAGTGGAGACGTTAAATGTTGGTTGTACGCTACAGAACTAGTCTAGGCACTAAGAATTGCATGAGCCTCATGTTTTTTATATTGTGTGCTGCGTGTTATCCAGTCACATCTTTTTAAGTGGCAATTTTGTACTCCTGGAGAACTTCCAACTCTTAACGTAAGATATTACCCTACTTCCTCACAGCATCCACATGTGAACTCACTGCTGGTTGCACAGTAGATAGAAAAAAATGTACTTGTGAGAACAATTATTTTTTAAATAACCAGAGTGAAAGATCTCTTTGTTGTTTGTAGAAATTATTCATGTTATAATTGTGAATATTTGTTGTTCATTGAAAAGTTTGTTCAATTATGATGTCGGGTGTTGACTGTGTTGTTGAAATGTAACCATGATTGTTAGTTGGACTAAGTTTTAAAAAATATAATTGTAATGTGATATTTTTACCCTATCATTATGGTATCGGTAAGTTGGTAATGTAACTCCATAACTCGGTGTTGTATTATTTGTCAACTGTGCAAGACACAAGGACAAACCACCTCAACATTTTTTGTGAGTCATATAATCTTTCCAACCCCTTTGGACAGGATAATGGTCAAGGTCAGCAGTTTATTTTTCATTGACAAAAAAATAGCTTCAAAATTGTATGTCTGGTTTATTTTACAGATATTATGTTTTTGTCATAGGGACAGTGACCTTAATGCTGTGCTTTGGGTAGAAAAGTGCAAAGTAGATTTTGAAAAAAAAACATCAAGTTGGTGTAAGCCTTAGCCTTGAAGTTGGCAAGTCAAAGACCGTAGTTGCTGGTAAGGAACGTATGTACTTGACCATAAAGAGATATTTTTGTATTGAAGTTTATTGTAGCATTGTATATGGTGCTTTATGCTGTACATAACTATAAACTTCATAGTAGATCAGTTTATGTTCTTGGCAGCTTATATTGCACCCATATCCATGGTTTTACAGTATGTTGACATCCCATGGATGTGTGTAGTGGTATCGTGTACCTGTAGACGTCCTTAGTTTTGACACGGGGAACAGGGTGTAGGTGTGTCTGTGAACGGGATCTTACTAAGCGAAGGTCCCCGGTACCATTTATGGCACAGGCGGGTGACTCATATAATTGGCCGGGCTGTGCTGGGTGGATAGGTGCATATAAGAATGCAGGTTTCGCGGCTCGACAGGTTGGAGTGAAGGTTGGGTCGGAATTAGCAGGTATAGCTTTAGCAGGGTAGAGGGTGAGTATAGCTGATTTTCTCAGGAGAGGGAAGTAATAGTGAAAGTGTACAAGAGATCACGCAACAGCCTGGCATGTAGCGAGTTCGCAGTATTGAACCTGGGAAGAGCAGGTATCCCTGCAAGTCGACCTTACTGGTGCTCCTGGTAACCTCCATTGAAGTTGGCAACAAAGCTTGTGTCTGTAGTTTGTCAACTACCGGCAGAGTGGTTGCAATAAGACTAGCTACTTATGTGTGTCTGGAGTAGTTATTTGGTATGACTGAATAATTTACAGCATGTTCTTACATAATTTCTGGACAAAATATATTTTAAGGTCAACATTATATGTTTGTCACATGCCACATCAAATGATTGTCACCACCATTTACTATTTTTCTCATACTGACTATCCGCCAGGTGGCCAGGCTGCGAATTTCTATCTACCATAGAATAATGACACAGGTGACACAAATCTCTCTACACAGCCACAACATTCCACCAACTGAAAATAGATTTTTTTCTCTATTCTTCATATATACCCTAATAAAATAATGTCATTAGCTTCCTTGTGAATAAGTCATTACAGAACTACATTACAGGTGTTTTAGTTTGCTAATTGCTGGCCGGCAGCGTCTTAGTGGACTGCTGCAATTCAGGCTGATTTCCATTTCTTTTGTTCCCTGTTGTAGGGTGTGGAGTACTCCACACTCCATCAATGCCATATCTTCTGTTGTAGCTGAGTTATCAGTTGCCAATGGTCCAAACGGTTTAGAGGGAGGTGGGTCAAGCTGTAGTCTTGTATGGCAACTAATGGCTCACCCACCAAGAAATGTCCAGGAGTTAATGCATCATACTTTTCAGGACATTGCACAAAGTGGTCTTGTACAAAGTGGTCTTGGATTCAAACTTCAGATGTCTGTGCAAAACAGTTTTGCAAACTCCTTGAGTGACAGCATCTGGTTGCCAATGACTCGTTTAATGTACAGCTTGCACTCTTTGACAGCTGCTTCCCGTATGCCACCAGAGTGTGAGTCTGCTGGGGGGTTAACTTTACACTGGATACTTTGCTGGGATGGCTCATTGAGAATGTGTGTTTGGTTTACCTGATACTATGGATCTGGTACACCTCCTTCTAGTAAAGGTATCCACTCCAGTTAGCTCAGTGCCGTTATCTGAGAACATTTCAGTGGATGTTCTTGAAGGAAGACAAGTGCTTCAGAGTAGCAAGGAATGCTGCCACTAACAGACCAGTTACCATCTCTAAATACACTGCCTTGGTAGCAATGTAGCAGATGAAAAAACAGAAGTAAGTTTTAGAGGTCGTCCTTTTCCGTGTCCTGACTGGAGTGGTTAGGAACAGCACTGCAAAATCCCATGCAGCGGAATGCTCTGACGTAGGCAGAATAATTTTGCGAACTGGGTTCTGTGCAGAGGTTATCCGATGTTGACTGCGTGTCAAATACAGGGTTATGCTTGGTCCTGGATGCAATTTGATTGTGTGATGATGGAAAATAATTAGCTCAGACTGTTTACTCTCAGGCTGGATCAGATGATTACCATCGTCATTTTTCTCACTGCGATTCTATCCTCCTGGCGGCCAGGCACCTAGTTCTTATTGATCGAAGAAGAATTACGTACATGTCACACAAGTCTATACACAACCACAACATTATAAAATAAGAGATGCAAAATGGTAAATTTAAAATATGTAATACAAACTTACTTGAAGTACGTATGGTACATTCATTTACAGCACACATTTGACTTCCCAACTGGGAACTATCTTTGCTTAAAGAATAGTTCCTTTTTTTATTTTTATTTTCATTTATTTAACAAATTATATGATTGTAGCTACAGCAAAGTGCCTTAAAGCTACAACCGGTACATTTACTACAAGGACAAGACAAACATGAACAAAAACAGACAAAACAAGAGATAACACCAAACACCTAAGTACAGCTGGACAGATACAACGTACAATACATAAATAAATTACAAACAGCCTACCTAGAAAGGTAGTTGTACGAAAGGTAACAGCTGCCCCCGCCTGTGTGAACCAGGCGCGGATATCCTGTTATCCTGGTCGACCTGGCGAAGGGAAGTTGCGTTAGAAATACTGTAAAAAATTTTGCAAACACAAAGATTGCATACGTTGCTAAGCAAATTCAATTTTGGTGTGCAGTATGTTATAGTTACTAACTAGTCTGAAAAGTAGGCCATTATCACCTTTTAAGCATTTACAGAGGCATTTTGGCCTGGCACCATGTTGAAGGACTTTTAAGTCAATATAATGTAGAATATTAAGACAGGAAATGTGGTTAGTTAAAATGTTGTGTATGAACAGGCCATCTATGAATAATTTTTTTTGGGAGAGTTGGAGGGGAGTGAAATCTGTGTGAAATTTCAGTTTTATATAGGAGATGTATTTATTTTGAATTTTTTCCAATTTATGACTGTCTGATAAGGATAAGGAATTCCAAATGACTGACCCATGATCTAATTTAGAACAGATGAGTGGGTAATATAAGCAGATGGTAGACTCAGGGTTAGTTGCATAGTAAGTAATGTGCGTAATGAGTCTGAAAATTCTATTAGTGGTGCTTTTAAGATGATCAACATAATAATGAAAGAAAAGTTTCTCGTCAAACAGGATTCCTAGATCTTTAATATAGGAATTGAATTGTAAGGTTTGTTCAAGAAGTAAGTAGAGAAATGTGATAGGTTTATGTTTCCTGGTAAAGCTGATGAGCTGGGTTTTGTCAGGATTAAGGGTCATGTAATTATCTGTGTAGATAATTTTCAGGTCAAGCTTTGAGAGCACAGGTAAATATGTTCATGAACATAATGTAATAACAAACCCAACTGTTTTACAGATAACTTCGCTTCAGCCTTTTCCAACTCACAATATACCCAAAACTCTAATAGTCACTCTCTTTCACCTCATTCTACCCCATACTTACATATTATCCCGTGGGTGTATCAGAGGTTGTAAATGTGTGTGAGAATAGGAATAGAAATACCAGCACAACCTTTGATGATGAAGTCGGGAACGCCATCGGGTCCTGTAGATAGTGAAGGTTTAAGTTGCTTGATGCTCCCTTGAAATGACAGTCTTGTAAACCAGAGAGCAAATTAGTGCTGGTTGTTATTTTAGGTACAAAGCCATGCTGAAAAGAAAAAAAAGGTGATTATGAGTGTGAAAAATAATGTATTGATGAAAATTCTTCTCAAATATTTTCGAAAATGTGCAAAGTAAAGAGGGAGCAGTCAGACGCTATATATTTTGATTTTTCCAGAGCCTTTGACACCATCGATCATAATTTACTTTTTAACAAATTACATTGTGCTGGGATCCATGATAACACTATTACACTAATATCTAATTACCTAATCAATCGGAACTTCATAGTAAAGATAAATGATAATTTATCACATCAGAAACCTATCACATCTGGTGTTCCCCAAGGAAGCAGCTTGTCAACTCTTATTTTCATTATCTTTGTGGATGACACAGTTTTGCTGACAACCTAAAACTAAGCAGAAAAATTTCAACTATAGAAGATTGCATGTTATTTCAAAAGGATATCTCTTCTGTCACAACCTGGTGCACAATTATCTACATACATCTACACAACTTCCACTATCTCACTATTACAAAGACAATTGGCTCTTTTATTGCTGCCAACGTAACTGTTGTCTCAGAACATACATTTCTTGGCTCACCTGTTATTTTACCAAAAGAGAAAACTGCACTGCACCACTTTTTTTCCTGGATTAATCTCTTATGTTTTTACCATGGTTTGTCCAGTGATTTACAATGCTTGTCTTGTCAATTTCCCGGTATAACTGTCAAGTCTGGTATAGGATCTGTACTTACTTCAGTTGTAGAACTTTATATATGAAGCTGTATGTTCCACGGATATTGTCAGGACGGGATGTGGATGTAGAAAATAAAAAATAAATAAATACATAAACAGATTTAAACAGAGATGTGTAGAAACCAGTGTCGTTGTATTGCTAGTCACGTTACACCTTGTTTGTAGCTAAAGTGTTTAATGTAAATGTAGACTGGGGGATGAAAGTATATCTGAATTATTAAGCTATGCATGCCTACGAGGTGGAAAGCAAATAAACATCACTAGTAAATAAAACAAGCATTTGACTGAACCATAACGATAAGCAATAAAGATAAAATAAACTATGTAATTATTAAAACAGTACTGGGGGATGTAAACACATACGGTACGTAGATCCTTAAGTAAAATAAAAACAAATAAACATTTTAAAGACAGAATTTCCACCTTGTAGCCTAGCTACATAAAGTATTGTATGGTAGAGCACAGCAAACTTACTGAAACAAAATAATAACTCAGCTTGGCAAACTATCTATTGCGAGGGATACAGAAAGATTGAACATAGACTAACGTCCCAATACGGGTTGCGTCTCCTATCTTGCATCACGCATGTGTTTGTCACCCATAATCGTCTATAAATAAAGTATTTAAATCAAGATACATGTTCTGCAAATAGGGGCTATCATTTAATGATAAGGGGACTACAGTTTCACTACTTGAAATGGAAAAGTGAATTCAAATAATTGGAGTTTATTACAAAAGATTAAAATAAAATGTTATACAAAAATAAATTACATTATTGGTATTAGGATGTTATGATAATACATTAAGAAATGATATCACACAGTAAAGTGGTTTCTGGCATTACAAAACAATACCGAGGTCATTACATTACTCTTAAACATTTCATAAACGGCGATTGTACTGGCCAACAACAAAAATACACGAAAGAGAATCCACGACTATAATGACCAATACCGAACACGAAAGCTAAAAGGGGAAATAATAATAATAATAATAATAATAATAATAATAATAATAATAATAATAATAATAAAATAACAAGAAAGAATACTTATCATATTGATGTTCCTGTCCAGCGAAGTCTCATCCATCTCAGGGCTGCGAAGTCTTCTTATCCCGTAATAAATAAACGACTAACCGAAACTAAAATTAATAGTAATTTACAAAACTAACGAACTAACTAAACTGAAACACCTGCCATCTGACAGCCCGAGCCCTTAGGCCTACGCCTCGCCCATCGGGGCATTGCCATGTTTACCTACGTCCTAATCAAAAGTCTCACGCCAAAATCCTACAAAAGAAATCTACAAAAGAAGTCCACAAATAGAGCTCACCAAAAAGTCTCAACGAAAAAGTCAGCCAAAAGAGTCCCATCGAAAGAGTCCAAAAGAGAGTCCAAAAGAATCCGCCAAAACATGGCCGGCAGGTATTTATAACCACTAGTTGCGGCGTCCAGAACCTTCCTTGATTTACCCTCCTGGAATGGTCAGTAGCGACCATTCCAGATTGGCGTAACATCTACCCTCTCAGTCCCACAGGGCATGCACTCGTCAGCGACGTTTAACGTCACGGGCGGGGGGACTGTCCGAGAGCGGAACGACAGAAATGTGCTGAAGTGCACTTCTAGCCCGTACGTCGCCCTACTAACAGCTAGTAATGTGGGACAGGGGAGCGGGGGAGTGTTGACAGAGGCGTCCACAGTGCCCCTGGAAGGCCGCCGCACACCGAAAGTGCCAGGAGGACCCACAGCGCGCGACCGCCTGGCGACACCGAAACATCCATCACCACACCCCCCACCTACCTACAACCTAACACAAGGCCATCTGCCTACACACAATACCAGGACACTGTCCGCAAAGGAATTCACTAGCACTGCAGTGCAACAAACTCTGCAGGCTACCAGGAACAGTGAATAACAAAAACTCTACCTGAGAGACTGTCTGAGAACACTCTAGATTTCCACAATCCTAAATGTAAAGCAATGACTTCCCAAGAACTGAATGCTCTTTAAAATTACAAGCCAAAATAACTTTATCACCTATTTCGAAAATGGATGAGAAGAAAAAAACCAAAAAAATAAATGCCCGAAAATTAGCGTCGTGACAATATGAACTCGCTTCATTTGCCTCTTCTCTCGTGTAACATTCTTGATGTTTGCCTTTCCATTGCCTGGTTCTTATTTTGTAATATTTTTTTACTTTGGCAATTGTCCACCGTAATGACTCAGTTTTTTTACACTAAAATTGTATCATTTTTGCCTGAACAGCTTGGTTACTCACATATTGATGTAACTGCATTCTTCTCATTCCTATGATTGATGATTACATCACAATTATTGCAGTTACTGTAGTCTCCTTTTTATTTTGATTTTATTTTCTCCATAATTAGCTGGTTCTTATGTACTGTTGACTTTATGTTGTATCTGATTGCGTGATGCATGATTTTCTTAAGGGAGTATTTGTTGTTGCTAGTGTAATAAGACTATTGTAGCAGTAAACACTTCTAAGGATTCTAATACATTAGCTTCATGTATAGAATATCTGTCCGAGAAACAAAAAGTTGAAGAAATGTGGCAAGTAAATCTATAAATTTCTTTCCTGTGTGGTGCTCACCACATTCATTTATTAATCACATATCCTAAAAACAACTGTATCAGATGCTAGTGTTTTTTTTCTCTCCCTACCCTCTTTGTTTCTTTTGAAACAAGTTTTGGATACCAGTGTTTATAAGCATTTTTTTCATAGTTAAAATATTGTCTTACATTTTTTATGCATGATAATCATCTTGCTGCTTTTAGATAAGAATCATTATTGTGAGCTGCAAAATAGCTGTGTCACTGCCAGTCATTAATTGTTGTTTGGTTATATTCATAATTCTACAGTATTTTTTTTAAACTAGTTATTTTTATAATATGCATATCAGTAAAACTGCTTGCTTTTCGAGATAAATGTTTGATAGTAACAATTTATGAAGTTTTATAATATTGGCTGATCATGACCATTAATTAAATTTAAATCTGTAAGCAATAATTGTTATATTTGGTGTATATTTTATATATGTACTGGACATGTAATTTATGTAAAAATGGGAAAAAAAAATTATATTTTGTAATTCCTCAATTTACATTGTAGCTGCGTTTCTGGAAGCTGAGCTGTAAGTAGAAATGACAACAATTGTATAGTGTATCTCTGTGTTAAGAAATCCAAAAATTAAAAAGAAATTCTAAAACTTAATACCTATATTTAAAATGTTTCTTCTAGTTTGCTGTATAATATGGGCCCTGGGTTCACAAAAGTGCAGAGAAGATGGACTATTGTTGTGATTTGTTGGGAGCCAGGGACAGAGAAATGAAAAATTGTATTGTAAGATTTCTCTCACTGTAAACACCTCAACTATGCACAGCTGATCTTCTCTCTCAGCTAGAGATGAGGGTTTGACAGAATGTCATCTTTACCTACAGCCAGTATACTTCACCTGCAAGTTAAAGGCTGCTCCGATCACTTTACAGGGCTCGTGACACAATACAGCTTGCCAGGTATGTGTCATCCCAGGCATTGTGTGGTGGGAGGTGCAACCGTACTGACTGACACGCGAGTCCCCAGAGCAGTGACGACACATACTGCAAGCATGCACCTGTTATTATTACTGTGCCGTCGCTCAAGGTTACTACACTCAATACTGAACAAATTTTCTTCTGGTTTTCAGGCAGTCATCTCTGCTTTGGTTACTTAATCTCCTTTTGCATTTTTTTTGTACAAGTTGTGTGTGTGCTCCTGTGTAAGTTTTTCATGCAACCAAGAAAAATGTTGCTATTTGATGAATGTTGAAGAGCTAAATCTGGTCTTTTAACCCTTTCTGTTACAAATTAAATTGCATTGATTTCATCTGAAAACATCACTTCTTCTTTTATTACAGTTTTAATATTTGCAAATTACGTCATTGCGTAAATACAGTATTAAACTCAGCTTAGTAAATTTTCGACCATAAAAGCACTCAAAAGTAGAGTTAACTTGGGATGATATTTTGATGTTAAAACCATAAAAGTGATTTGACTCTGGATTATAAGGGAAGAGGTTAACATAGTTAATTATGAGTAAATTAATGGACATTAGTCTCGTTGGAGGAATTCTAGGAGATTAAGCTGCCATTCAAGGGCTTGGCATACAATGTTTTGGTGAAACGTCTTAGCTTAACAAACATACATACAATACAAACTAGGTAAGGAAAATGTTAATATGAATCAGTAACCACTTTAATTGATACACTTGTATGTAAATAAGAAAATTTTTCTGAAACAGTGTAAATTGAGGACACCTTTTTTTTATGAGTACAGAGTACTGCTGACATTGAGCATTTTGTTATAAGAAAGCTGACGATTGTTGCATGCTTTAACAGGTATTGTTGTGATACTAGATGTTGTAGACTTTCACGCTGGAGTCGTATCATGTTTGTAGCAGTGAAGACTGTTACCAAGCATTCCAGCAGACGTGTGCAGAGTCTTGCAGCAAGCTGCATGCGAACCTAGTTCAGTGTTGACAGACTCTGAAGTTATTGTACAACCATGACCTGGCTTAAGTGTGGAACTCAAAGCAGCTCTTTATATATCACTAATTTATTGTTTAACAGCAGTATTATGTGTGTGGAGCGTACTCGTCTCTTGCATTCAAGTGAAGGATACAAATGCAATTTTCCAAATAAAGTCTTGTGGTTATTTATTTCTACAAAAATGTATTTCCAGTTGCTCATTTTATATTAGTGTAAGTTTTTAAATGTAAACAGTCCTTGTATTTGATTTTGAGTGTTATCATTGTGCCAAATATATATGTTAAATTTTATATTGCTATATAATGTATCAGAATATACAAATACAGAAGTATTGTATGCATAATGGTGTTAATGATGTTCCATAAGTACCTATATGTTTTGTAATCAGCATGTGACAAGCTGTGTATGAAATAATAAAGACTTAAATTTGTAACTGTACAATACAATAGGCCTCATTAAAGAAATTGTCAAAGTTGTATGTGGAAACATTCAAAATCACTATTTCCCTTGATGAGAAAAAATTGTAATTGTGGTGGCAAATTAGTTTATTATAACTCGGCTAAGGAAAGCATAATCAGTGTATTTTGGAAAATGTTGACGCGTGAAAAATGTCACTGAAAAATTAGTTTCATTTTTAAGTTACAGTGCCATATTCTTTAACCTTTCATTCTCATTGTATGTAAAGTTGATGTATTGTATTGTGTTGTGTAGGTTAATATTGAAGATGACGGTATCACATGAGTACTTTGGCTCTTGCTTGCCAATGTTTAGTAAAATTGTTGATAAGCCATTGGTTTTAGGTCGTCCCAGAAATCCACGTGAGGCAGAAAACAAATTAGGAAAACTAACCAAGATGAGCTGTGTGAGGACATACACTAGCCCCCCCCCCCCCCCCCCCCCCCCCCCCCCCCCCCCCCCCCCCCCCCCCCCCCCGATTTTATGAATACGCATGGTTCCATTGAATAAATTTGTAAAACCACTACCTTGATAAAATTGATAGGGGTCTATTTTGTCCCCACCCCGTCATCAAATTTTAAAATTGCATATTTTCTGCCTAGTGCCTCTAGCCATTTTTCGGGAAAAAAAGAAATGCAATAGGTGATAAAAATATGAATTTATATCAAATGCCAGACATCTTCCAAACAAAAGCTAGACATGACCAACCCTTGCCCCAAAAAATTTAGAAAACCGATTTCCTGAGTGCCTTCTCAAGAATGCATAGTCCAATTTCCATAGCATTTAACGGAACAATATGGCAAGTCATAATTGAAATATAAACTTGTATCAATTCGCAAGGCGTCTGCTGATTAAAAGCACACCTCTGAATTGTAGATATGACTGACCCTTGTCCCAAAAAAATGAGAAAACCGAGCTCAGAGTGCCTTCACCTTCTCACAAGCGCAGTCCATTTTTGATACATTCTCTCTTTATTACCAAAAATATTTTAATGCATTGGTGCCCATGTTCTATACATGCATTAGTAGCCAGCACAACACCACATGTAAATATCGCACACCGAGAACAACAGGGCATCTCAAAATTTATTATTTTTTTTATTTTTTTTATTTTTTGACATTTGGAATGTCTATGACGTGATCTATGCAGTATAACAAGGCCATATATGTAGTACAATAAATATCCACCTGAGATGAGATACGTCTTTATTACATTTTAGTATTGCGGAAAAGAAGTCAGAATAATACAGCCACAAGTTGGCATGTGGCCTTGTTATTCTTACAGCTGTGGATGAGTTGGAATATAGCATGGCCGTATGTCGACATGTGGCATTGATATTCTTACATCTGTGGATGAGTTGGAATATAGCATGGCCGTATGTCGACATGTGGCATTGTTATTCTTACATCTGTGGATGAGTTGGAATATAGCATGGCCGTATGTCGACATGTGGCATTGTTATTCTTACAGCTGTGGATGAGTTGGAATATAGCATGGCCGTATGTCGACATGTGGCATTGTTATTCTTACAGCTGTGGATGAGTTGGAATATAGCATGGCCGTATGTCGACATGTGGCATTGTTATTCTTACAGCTGTGGATGAGTT
>PNEQ01000328.1:43052-60541 GCA_003012365.1 Medauroidea extradentata
GTGGATGAGTTGGAATATAGCATGGCCGTATGTCGACATGTGGCATTGTTATTCTTACAGCTGTGGATGAGTTGGAATATAGCATGGCCATAGTTTGTGTACGAATAAACAAAAAGATGCTAAATCAGTAAAAGGTGTTTGTGGAAGTAAGTGTCGCCTGCAATGTTCTACTAACATACCAGAAGGCAAACGGATACAAGTCAATAAATCTTTTTGGATATTAGGAACTGCTGGAAAAAAGTTTATGAATGTGGGGTATTAGAGAAAGAAAAAAGGATAAAGCATACCAAAAAGAAAGTTGAGAATGGTTTGAAGGAACAAGTCAGAGCGCATATGCGTTCTTTCCCTTAAAAAGAATCCCATTATCTTAGGGCGCAGACCAGCAAAGAGTATCTGGACGAGAGCTTAACAATAGCCGAAATGTACAAACTACACTGAAAACCAAGTCAGTAACAAACTGCCTGCTGTAAATTAAATGTGTATAGGGAAATATTCTACACTGAATTTAACTTATCGTTTTTCATACCAAAAAAAAGATCAATGTGCACTTTGTCAGAGTTATACAAATGCCAGTGAGGAAGAAAGGAAAAAAATTCAAGCGAGGTATGATGACCACAACAGAAACAAACTTTTAAGCAGGGAAGAAAAGTCCAAAGATGCAAATCTTGCTTGAGAAGGATCATTGATAGTGGCATGCTTTGATGTACAGGTAGTCCTGCAGGTACCATGTGGAGACATTTCAGTGCTGTACTACAAAAGAAAATTGAACTATTTTAATTTTACCATTTTTGATGCTAGAAAGAAGGAAGGATACTGCTTATTTTGGAACGAGTCAATAGCTAAACGTGGGGTCAACGAAATAGGGACTTGTAGGGGACTGTTTGGAGCAAAGATAGAGGATAGACTTGTCAATCACGCGGTCGTGCGTGTCTGCGGAGTCCGCCGCGCTCGGCACTGCATTTGTGTGGGTAGCTAGGTCACCCTAACTACAGTGAAGAACAAATCGTGTTCGATTCACATGCGTTTAATACGTCACACAAGACAAGAGCCCTATCATGAGTGCCGCCTCTCACGAACACGTCATGACACACTCGTTGCTGCTTACCAACTGTCCCGCCTCCAGGTCCGAAGACACGGAGGAGTGGGAGCAAGGCGGGAGAGACACTAGGCAAGGGGGCTGACCAAACACACAAGCTACTGTTGCAGAGTACCGACAACCAGCAGATATACTCCGGGACTCTTAGACATACATATACTTGATTCACCATAGCTAACCCTTACAATCACCCTCCTCTTCGAAGAGTGGAGCCCAGCGACACTCACGAGTTAGAAGAAAATTCTAAACATGAAACACTTGAACATAAACAGATACAACAGTCACTTTCTCCAGCAACTTGCTCACTAGAGCTCGGCCAAACTACTGTAACATCTGAAGCTGGCAATCCTTTGAAGTCCTTTAGATTGTCTCTTATAACCTTAGCCAGATAGTACTTCTTAACTACAATTAACATTATACAAACTAGAATTACAAGAACAATTATGAAACAAGAATTTACCACACTAAGTACTGGAACATAGTGGTCTTCAGACTTATTTACAAGATGCACTATCTGATTATATGAAATTGTGCGTTACGAACATTCTATGTTGCATTAAACTTGGAACAAATACTGGGTATGTATGTACTTCATGTAACTCAAACTGAGTTATTTCATTTCCTTAAGGTATTCCAATAATAAGCCTTAACATTTCTCTGTGTACAACTGTTTGGACTCTGGATAACCCATAGTAAAATAATAAATTTTGAACATTAACATTAATTATGTGTTGGTAATATAACACTATCACTTATAGTTTTCAATAAATCCAATAACATATGTGGCTTATTGAGGATACTGCTAAGCTTATGGTTAACACTACTTTCTATAGCTTGCCTTAAATTACTCAACTCGAAACGGGCATTTGTAAGAGCTTCACTAGCTCTCAAAAAAATTCCTTGCAAATCAATGTGAGAACTGACAATGAAAACATTCTGTGCCAACTTTTCTATGTTCTGACTTATACCTTTATACAAAGATTCGTAGTGACTAACGTATGCAGTAGCGCAGGGATGCCACCAAGTTCATTTCCAAAATCCTGTAATTAGCATTAAAAATCCTTTAAAATTCTGTAATAATTCAAACTTACGTCTACGTACTTTTCCGAAGTTTTTTAGAAGATTCTTGTTGTAGAATTTTAATAGTGAAATTAATATGTATAGTAAATTATTATAGTATTGTGAAAAATTGAGATGTTATACAGGAAACCATTGACTGTTAATGTTTTTTACAGACTGAACTATTTTCTAATCTGTTTTGGTAAAGTAGCAGTGAAACTTTCCACCCGTTTTCCTATTTGGAAAAATTTGCAGAATGAGTGCGAACATGTTCAACTGACTACTTATTGTTGAAAAATTAATATATCTGCATAGGTTTAATTATGGCCTCGAATGAGACGTAGTTTGCTTGTATCATGGCGCCTCACATAAAATGTAAATACACATATTTATTAACATAATCGCCGCATGTTTTCACCAAAATTTTTGGTACAAAATATGGGGTGCAGCCATTATGAGGGGTTTTAAAAATTTTCCTTGTTTATTTATTTTGGCATAAAATAAAACACAAATTTACGTATATTTGCTTGTATATAGCATGACCTTTTCTGCAAAAAATAAAGGGAAAGATTTGTAGGTTTAAAATAAGCACAAAAAAGATGAGTGAATCTCGTTAATCCATTCATGTGCGTCGCTAATTTTTTGTGTCATATGTTGACAAACACAGATGTTAGAAATATCCGTGAATATCTAACATTATCCGTCTGTCCGTTTTAACCTTTAAATATCCGTTAAAACGGATAAAATCCATTAAAACTCAAGCCTGCAGTAGCGATTTTACGTACTTTCCCGGTATTATCAATAATTCTATTTTCCAAATTTCTTAACAAAATTACATTATTCGCGACATCAGCTACAAGACTCTTTTAGACTGTAAAATCAATTTTTTCAAGACGTTGGTTAAGATTTTCTAAATCTTCAGAAGTTGCAGTACCAAACATAGCTTTAATTACTTTTCCACCTACATCAAACAAACCTCTCTTACGTCTAATATTTACATCCTTATCAGGCAAAAGATAAGCAAAACTATCGACTTCTGTTTTAAAGGTACTGTAAGCATTACTCAGTTGTTGTAAAGCAAGACCAAAATTTACATCATAACTACTATTATTATCGTGAAGACTAGAGTCATTTTCATGAACCTCATGTACTAAATCTAATATATTCCCTAACAATTGACATTCTTCAGACAGAGCAGAAATGTTAAAACTAACTACTGTACTACTAAGTACTCACTGTCGGACACAATATCACCACCTTCACGTTCAAATACAATACCAATATTTGAAGGTGACACTTGAATATCAGAAGCTAAAACACAAAACAAAAAACTACACAAAACTACACTAACACACTTCATCTTCATTTATGACGCCGTAGGTTGTACGGCATGGGAGGACGCACGGTTGACGCTGGTGACGGGACAAGGGGTTTCTTCTTAGGGGCCCTCGTTCGAGCTCCGGTAGAAGCAGGGACAGGTGAAACTGACCTGCCAGGACCAGCGACGGGCGGATGCTACGTGGTCGTCCTCTGGGTCGGTCCTCTTCTTCAGCAGTAGACAAGAGGTACAGCAGCACCAAAGTACGGCTTCACTCGGGTGACGTGCACGATGATGGATCTGAAGGGCAGCTGCAGCTTAAGTGTGACTGGAGAACACACTTCCAGAACTAGATACGGTCCCTTCCATGCTAAGTGAAACTTCTTTACTTGGTTTTTCTTGAGTACTGGATTACTCAGGTAGACAAGATCTCCAACTCGGTACTGTCTGTTCACGGCTTTCTTGTCCGACTGTGCTGCTTGCTGCAGCAACGTGGCATGGTTGCGTTGCTTGACATTTTTCCACACGTCACGTAGTTTTTCTGCTAACTGGACAACATGATTGTTACCAACTGAAGGTGGTATAGTCAGATGTTCGTAAGGGTGGACATCTTCATGCCATGTATGACTTCATAGGGGCTGAGGTGCGTGCTTGTATGTACCTGGCTGTTATATGCGGCGCATATATACAACAAATATACATCCCAATCGTCATGTCTGTTGTTCACGTAGTGACTAACCATCTTTGCAATGGTTCAACGCACACATTCTGTTCGGCCATTTCCTTGCGGATGTCCTGGTGTTGTGCGTAATTTTTTTACTCTTAACAGTTGACAGAGTTGCGTCATAAGCTCAGAGACGAAGTTCGTTCCTTGGTCCGTGAGGATCAAGTCTGTTACACCAAATTTCAAAATCCACTCGAGCACATTTGTTCTTGCGACTTTTTCGGCGGTTTCATCAGGCAGTGGCTTCATAACTAAGTATCTTGAAAAGTGATCTAACATTGTCAGAATATATCGGTTTCCACCTGACGTTTTCGGCAATGGACCTACAATGTCGAGGCCTATTCTCTGAAATGGTCTTTCAGTTTCAGGAAGTTCTACCAAGGCGGCTTTTGTTTTACCTTGCGGCGTACGTCGATTACAGGAAACACATGCTTTTCCGTATTCATTTACTTTCTGTTGACGATTTTCCAACCAATACCTTTCTACAATCTTGCGATTTGTGGCTTTTTTACCACGATGAACAGAATACACTGAATTATGACACTCCTGTAGAATTCGTTGTTGTTGTGACTTGGGCACAACTAATCTCAAACCTAACTGTGTTTTCCTAAATAACAGACCATTTTCTTCTACAAACCTTGCTTGGTGACAGAAGAGCTTACACTCATCGTCCTCTTGTTGGGCTTCATGTAACAGGGGTTCTAATAACTTCTTATCTTCCTCTGACAAGTGACTTAACTTACTTGCGAAATCAATTTCTGTTTCAGGCTGACTACTTCGAACACGACTGCGAGTTCTGTACACTACCTGACTGACTCAGGTTTCTAGACAGATTCAAGGATTCAGGCTGCTGCGTACCATGAGCATAATTCACGTACATTTCTTCAGGACAAGAACAAGAAAGGATATCACCTTTTTCTAATAGCTCTAATGCTGCAGCAACTTGTGTACCACATGGAATTTCTACTTCCGCTGGACTCATGTTTACAAGATTTACAAGGGCTTCGACCTTGCCTTCATGAGGAGTAACAATACTTACACTCCTAGCAACATAACAATGTTGACTGTTCTGCACTTCACATTCATGAACAGGTTCTACAAGGACAAGACATGTACAGTCTTCGTCTTGAATACAGGAAACAGGCACAGTGATACGGACTATCTTTCCTACACCCGGGGGTAATTTTTCGGCTGCTACTAGGTGTATGGCAGCTTGAGTAAATCCTGTTGGACGAGCTTGGGTTCGCATTCCCTTACTAGTGTCCTTTACTCGTATAACCTTACCATCAGAGCACTGGCCTAGGGAGTAACAATCATTCCCTAGATGCAGGTGCTGTTCTGCTACACTTATAGCTGCACAGTATTTATTTAGGAAATCCAGACCAATCACACCAGAATAACGATTACAGCTATTCTGCACAACTTGAACACACGTCATAGGCTTTATTACCTATCTGAACAAGAACAGTGGTTTCTCCCAAATTCTTAAGCTTGTGGCCTGCGAGACCAGATATGCCAAACTTTGGCTTGCGAAGACTTGACAAGACATCTCCCAAAACATGTTGCCATATAAAAGACATTTGGGCACCAGTATCAATTAAAAACGTAAGTGGTCTTCCCTGATATACTACTTCTAGAGTCAAATCATCTAAATCACTGTCAGTTATGGAAGCTGGTACGTGTCTTACATGGGACTGAAACTCGTGGCTAGTCTAATTCCTTGCTCGTTTAACTCACCTGAATATCCATCTTCTCGTGATTATTTTTGTTTACCCTTTGGATGGATAATTTCGGATAACATGACCAGTTTTTCCACATGCAAAACAAGCTCCTAACTTCTTTCTACATTCTTGAATCGTGTGACCTAATTTCTTACAGAACTGACATGTAGCAACTGATTTACGTGTAGAGAATACAGACTTGTGAGACAGCTTACTCGAAAATTCAAAATCTTTTCCAGGACGTCTATCAGCTTCAACTACATTAATTGCAGATTCAAGAGCTTCTCTAAATGTCTGCGGACGAGAAATACGTGTGAACTTGCCTATTTCACCTTTCAAACCATTCAGAAATGCATCAAGAGCACGTTGATCTGCTTCTTGCTTGATCACATTGTTGCATTCAAGATTATTACCTAACTCATATGTGTTTGCATTTATTTTACTAATCCTGTCGGCAGACTGTTCAACTGACTCATTATCTTGAATTCTCAAATGACTAAGTTGTTCTGTATAGAACCTAGTAGTATGCTTCCTACCAAAGGGATCTAACAAAAGTTTCTTATGCTGTGCAAACTGTGTACATTCTTGGCATGCACTATCTGCTAGAACAAAATCAAGAGCTTCTCCAGACAACCTAAGTTTCACGACGGCCATTTGTTCAGTTTCCGTCCAGTTACAAACATTACTAGCATTTTGATCTTAATAAAATATACTGTAATGTTGTCGTCAGCTTTACCACTAAATATAGGTATGGTAGGTAACAATGTGGAATTTCGTACAGGTATTATGTTACTTTGTGACTGATTTCCGTTACTTGAATTATGCGGCGAGCGTGCAAACTGTTGTCTACGTTCTGAATTTTCGTGCTGAATAGATTCTAGGCTCAATGCAAGAAGGTTTAAGACAACTTGCAAGTCGACTTCCTTGCCTTCAGTGTTCACAGTAGAGGCCATGGTAACGAGTACGAAACAGAGGAGTAGATAAGACAAAATTACCTTACCTTGAATACAGTATTGAGTCATCTCAATCGTGGCGAGAACTTCTAGTAGACATGAGGATAGGTGGTCAACTATCCCTCTCCAGGCAGCGGTGACGCGCAGCGGCGAACAGCCTTAATCGCGGAGGTATGCGATGAGCAAGATAAACAACGCGTTCATATGTCCTTGGTCTGTACACACGGCGGCGCAAAGCTTTCGTGTGGTCGGTATGACGGACAAAACGTGTAGGCAGCAACATAGCGATAGCGGCCTGCGAGCAGCACGAAGCACGGGAGAAGGCGAGTGACAGACGAGAACGGCGTGCGAAGCGCGATAAGCACGGCGTCAGCGACTTGTTTGGCGACGGTCTGTCGGCTTGCTACATTCCAGAGCAGCGTCCTGCACGTCTGTACTAACGTACGAACTTATAACATGCTGTTTTTCACCACATAACTTGTCTTTATACACGAACACAGAAAAGTTCATTACGAGTGATGTTCACAGTTCCACGAATCAATTGCGAACACGACGAAACAATCACGAACAAGACGAGACAATCACGAACAAGACGAGACAATCACGACTCGCGCGGTGATTCACGTGACAAATCATCCTGTATGATCCATCGAAAGAATGCTCCATCCCACGATCGTTGCTTCATCCCCAGGATCCCACTTCTGACACCAGAAAACCTATACGGGACTATTTGGAACAGAGATAGAGCATAGACTTGCCAATCACGCAGTCGTGCGTGTCTGCGGAGTCCGTCGCGCTCGGCACTGCATTCGTGTGGGTAGCTAGGTCACCCTAACTACAGTGAAGAACAAATCGTGTTCGATTCACATGCTTTTAATACGTCACACAAGACAAGAGCCCTATCGTGAGTGCTGCCTCTCCCGAACACGTCATGACACACTCGTTGCTGCTTACCAACTGTTCCGCCTCCAGGTCCGAAGACACGGAGGAGTGGGAGCAAGGCGGGAGAGACGGTAGGCAAGGGGGCTGAGCACACACACAAGCTACTGTTGCCGAGTACCGACAACCAGCAGATATACTCCGGGACTCATAGACATACATATACTTGGTTCACCATAGCTAACCCTTACAGACTTGTATTAAAGTCTTTCTTCAGGAAAACTGTCAAACTCAACAACCTATTGTGTTTTATTCCGACAATGCTGCCGGACAAAATAAGAACAAGGCTATTGCATCTCTGTACCACTTAAGTATACCCCGAATCACACACAAGTACTTGGTTTCTGGCCATTCTCAAAATGAAGGAGATTCTATGCCGCCACGGTTGAGAGGCAAAAGAAGAGGTCTCTGAAATCAGGTCCAGTATTCACTCCAACACAGTGGACACCATTGATTCAAATGGCAAAATAGGTTGGAAAATCCTGTACAATCAGGGAGCTTGCTACAGAGACCTTCAACGATTTGAAGAAGCTAACAAAAGAAATAGGCCGTAATTATAATGTTAATGAGGATGGTCAGAAAGTAAATTGGAATTCCTTGAGAGTCATTGAGGCAAGGAAAGATACCCCTAACATTCTGTTCTACAAAACAGACTACGAAGAGAGTGATTTCGAGACGATACTCGTAAAAATAAGTCAGCGAGGCCCTCACCTTAGTGTGCTAGTTTTGCAGCAAGCGAATCAAAATGCTCCAAAACTCCCTAGGAATAAGATCAAAGATCTTCTAGACTTGTGTTCTTCAGGTGTTCATCATCCTTTCTCAATAATTTGCAAGTGCAAGAGGAAAATAACGAGGATGAAGGAGATTATGAAGATAATGATCTATTGGAAGAGTTTTAAAATTGAACATTATCCATACAGTATTCTCGACGACAACTGTTTATCTTTACTTTTAAGAAGTATGAATGTATTTTTATGTTTAACTCAATTTGAGTATTCATATTTTACCATAAACATTGATGTATGACTATAACATAGAATGAACATTTGTCTTCTGGTTCGAATTATATGAACACAATTGTGATTTAAAATAAAATAGATTTAATAATGTCATTTCATCCATGTTGTATTTAAAGATATAAAAGAGATTGATTAATTTTCAAGAAAAAGTGCCATCATTATGCACTTCCCGATTTCATTGTCTAAGAAAAAACTTTCAAATAGCTCTCCTGTAAAATTTAGTTTTTTTTTAGATGTGGCCCTGCTATTCTCGGTGTGCGATATGTACCAGATTAAGAGGGAAAACATAGATGTACTTATTCATTTTGTAAAGTACCCAAGATGCTCAGCCTACCCAAGGGATGGTACTATAACAGTCAACTCCCGATTATCCGCACTAATGGAGGGGGCTGATGCCTCTGATAATCCAAAATTGCGGTTAATCCACTTTTACCCATTCTTAGGTCTCAGTAGAAAAAAAAAGTCCAATTCATTCCTGAAATAAAATGCAGAAAATTAATACAGTAGACTCTCGACTATTAGCATTAATGCTTAGGGGGTATGCGCTAATATTCTAAAAAGGCAAATAAAAAAATCACAGATACCTTATTTATCTAAGGGAAAATCCCGTTAATCCATTCATGCGCATATATAATTGTTTCACCTGCTGGAGAAAGACTTAAACCTTCAAGCCTTTCAAAATATGGTTGCAGGCAAAACACGTTGATGAAAATGATGCGAGTAAACACTGAGTGTATTTATAAACACAAAATTGTTTTTTATTTTTCACTTTTTTTTTTAACTATTTAAAGTGAAATATTTTGTGTAGATAATACACACACAGATAATGAAGAGTCGACTGTATTTATATTATTGTGCTGGTGTTGGAAAATAATTTTTTTTGGTTGGGATTTGGTAAATAGAACAATGTTATGATGAGGAAAATATGAAACCTGGTTGGCACCAGTTGTATTTTTTTTTTGTTATTATTATTATATAATCATGGTACTCCAAGAAGTCCATCTGAAACAGGTCACTCGAATGGGCCTAGCCTTATATGTTGCCCTGTTTGTGTGACAAAAATCAACAGATAATTGTGATGAGAAGATAGAATAAGTCTCTGGCAAGTGAGACTTATTCCAAGGTGGTGATAGTAACTGCTCGATACAAAGCCAGAATTTAAACCAAAATTAAAACACTTTCTTTTGTCTGGTTGCTAAGATGAATGAGTATACATGTTGTATTTAAATGTATTTTATTGTGCCTGTACAACACCCGAGCCAAGTTAATGTTGAGTTGGGGTAATGTGTAATTTGAATGATGAGTGACTGTTAACCAATAACTATGCCTGCTGGTGCTTAATAATGATTAGAACTAATTAAAATTTATTGTAAACTGTAAGGAGGAAGTATAGCCTCTATCCTGAGTAATCTCATACAGCAAGCCCCAGGTATTTCAGTAATGGTTGAGGCTAGGATGCGTGCCATGCCTGCTACTATCCAATCACAAAATGCTAAAGTAATTTATAAATTTATAGAACTTTAAATAATTGTATTAAACTAACATAACAATAAATATTGGTTTTATGGAGATATTTTTACATATCTGTAATGTTCAGATAATGTCTAGCAATTTTGCTCTCTTTGTAAATTTTGATATGAAGCCTAATTTAAGAGTTTATTACCGAGAATTTCTCAGCCTAGTAAGTTTCCAAGAGGATGCCAGTGATGAACAGTTGTTTGCGAGAGCTGGATGCTAGCGAGCAGACGGTATTGGGAAATTCCCCTTAGTTAAGCACTCTCAGCGCAGACTTGTGGTGCCGCTGATGCGGAAGGATACTTGAAACCACCGACGGTTGGGGTGCTCCCAACTGACGACCATGGAGAACTATTTTGTTACGCTGTTCATGATAAATCTATAATTCAAATTCAGTGAAAGTACTGTATTAAAAAATTTAAGAACGTAGGTAATTTAATGTGAGTATTCTATGCGGGCTCTGTGACTTCTAGGTAATATTGTTTGTGGAATTGGGTTCAGTGCAGATTTAGAGCACTGGTGACCGGAAGCCCTGTGGGCGAAGTTTTGTGCCATCCCGTGTAGCTGGATCCGGGCCTTTTTTTGAGAGAGAGTCTTGGTGTGAGCGGACACAAAGAACAGTAATCGGGCGATTATTTAACCATCCGCATATTCATGGGAATTTTGGCCAGTATTACAGGCAGAACCTATGTATTGTAACAACCATAGACTGTTATTTACAAAGGGAAAATAAATGTCAAGATTCTTGTTATTTAAATTGATTTCTGTGGTTATTGGCTTTACGTCGCTATTCAGTACTACTGGGCCGTACCTACAACTAACCCTGGATATAGAGATCTCAGGCTCTCTCACTCCCCTGAGTACTAGACTGATGGCACATGCAGCAAACGAGATAAAGAGGAGAAGCTGCACGTTACAATTTGTTTTATGTAATTTTAGTGAATACTGAAGTGTCGTCAAAACAATCCCTTAACATCTTATAGTAAGTTAATTAGTAAAAAAAGTATATGAAATATCGTACACAAATGCAGGAAGAAGTCTTGTACAGGACGTATAGATAGTGCTACTATATGACTGTTATAAGATGGATGATAGACTGCGCCACTACAGCATATACCGACATTTAACCAAATATAAATGCCATTTTGTGACATCCTTGCCTAAAATTGTTGAAAATTACATGTAAAAGTGATTGCAAGAAATCACTATCCCAGCCAGTATGTTATGTAAAAATAAATTATGATTTCTGGGAGTATGAGCTAAAGAAACGTCTCATTTAATTGCAAAGTCTCATTTAATTGCAAAAATTAACGAAGCCATGGCAGCGAAAAAATTTGTACACATTATTTTCGGTGACGTGAAATGCACGTTTTATGATGGACACTGTTCGAACAAATTGTATGCATTATGTTTTAACTATGTATGGTGTTATAACCAGTTAAAGATTAAATTCACGCTAATATTGATGATGGTCATGTAAGAATGTAAACTGTACTGTAAGCACGAAGTGAGAGTGACAGAAGATGATGTTGACGCCCGTTGGAGGCAAGACAGTATAAGTTTCCTTTCGGCATCTTAGTTTCGCCCCTGGGAGCAGGGTGCCTGTGGCTCCGTAAACAGGGCTCTAACTGGGAGAGGCCTCTGGTGCTGCGGTTGTTGGGGTTGAATTATTTCTATAATGTGTGTCTCTAAGCGAGGAGGTGGGGCAATGCAGGACTTAGGTCGGGTGGAACGGCGGGTAGGTGCAAATGTTAGGTCTGGATCATCCGGCAGAGATTTGTTGGGAGATCGAGGCAGTGAGGAGAGTGAAGAGACTTTTTCCGGTGTTGGAGGCAGAGGCAATAAGGCGCAGGTGATATTACAGCACCCAAGAACGTATCTATCACGATGCGGTGATCCGGAGTAGAGGACATAGCCTGGGAGAGTCTTCTCTTCCTGGTTCTTAGCTCGTCAGCGGGCAGCAGGGGCGTCCCTCAGTAAAGTGTATACGTGAGGCATAGCAGGGCCCTGTCCACCAGCTCTCCTACCCTGGACCAAGGTGACCCGCTCTCTGTATTGTCTAACGACCCTCCTTCGGGGCATAAGGGCTAGAAAGGATTAACGAGAGAGACACTCTCGCCTAAGAGGCCCAATTTCTAACTAAAGAAAGTTGCGGAGCACCAAGGGTGTTGAATCACGAGTTTTTGGGAAAATCTCTGGGGGGCGGCTTCCAGGGGGCCAATGCTATTGAGCCCTGGCGCCTGCCATCGGTGAAGCGGGACGTCAGGGAGACGTATCGGCGTCCTCTGCCCCCTGCGTAGACTATCCCAATAGGTGAGCTGCAGGATGGCGTAAGAGGTGTATTGGCGCCCTCTGCCGCTGCGATTGGTCGACGCCGATTGGAGGTGTCTGTGATTCCAGGCAGGTGAGCTAACCAATAACGCAGAACCCCGACATTTCTGGGAAGGGCTGAGAGCGTTACATCTACGATTTTATTTTGGCCTCGAGGCCAGTGGTCGCGGTTTGGAATCTGGAAAGATAAAGGTGGGGTATGGAGGAAAACCAGGAGGGGGAAAAGAGGCAGTACAGACAGAGTTAAAGTGGAGCTGTGTTTATTATAAAGAACGCACAGCCCCAGCCTGTACCCAAGGTAGCTTCCCCTGTTGACTGTTTCCTACTGCCACCTAACATGAAATGAGTCTCGGCGAACGAAAAGGGCGATGGCTGCCCTGAACGCGACTGTGCGGTAGCAGTAGACTTAGGCGAGAACTTGGACCTCGTGAGGTTACTGCGTGTGCGAGAGACGACTGCCGCTGGTAGGCTGTGTGTCACTGCAAGGGCTGTGGCGAGACTGGTGGAACTGCTGCCCAATTAATTTCTTTTTTTTTTTTTGTGTGCCCTGAAAGGTGCACATCCTGTAAACTAACTACTGGAGTTAAGGAGGGAATGGGTTAGTTGTATTGGAACATTGCTAATATTACCAAACTTAGCGGTTATTGAAGAGCTAAGCCAGCATTTGTGACATAGCTCTTCCCTCTGATTAAACTGGGCTATAATGCCCTTTATAGAGTCACTGGTAAACCCGCGAGGCCATGGAAGGAAACCCAGTGACGAGAGACATGCTAGTGTGTTACAGTTCAGTGACAAAAAATAGAGACTGCTACTTGTAGGAGCTGGTAATATGTAATGAAGAAGAAAGAATAGACGAGCAGGGGCTTGCTCGGATACTAGGGCATTTGTACACTGTATTCTCGAGCGCAGAGTGCCGCAGCACAGAGCTAGCCCTTTGTACGGCGCTCGGCACACACAATATTGTGGCCGGCGATCTTCGCTCAGCTCGGCGAACCCACGCATAGCCAGAGGCACCACACCGTGGCGGCTGGGCGAACTACCTGTAGTCTGCACGACGCGCCTCGGGGACACCCCTAGTGGCTGGCGCGCGAACTACTGAAGCAGTCTTGGCCGAGGATGCAGACAGGCGCAGGCGAGTGCAGCTGTTCGCTTGTGGAGATTGCTCATTGCCAACAGTCAAAACGGCTAGTTCCTCTCATTGAGTAGACAGTTTCGTGCTATCACAATAATAATTGCACGAATGGCAGTGACGATGGGGGACAGGTGGCCAAGCCAAGCCCCAGCCGGTCTCTGATACTAGGATGTCCGGCATCGTAGGCTGTCAGTGACTAACTGTTCCTATGGTTCTGTTACTCTCTCCTCCAAAGAGGCAATGTCTGCTCCATTCCCGACGGGCTTCCTGTAGCAGTCTCTATCCTCTTGCAAATTGGAACAGCAAAATCTTCAGTCTTCACTTCTCAGTGCTGCCAGTAGCTCGCAGTGCATCGCCCGCGCACTGCCGCATGATGCTCAGGGGGGTGGGTATACCTCCCACACACTGCGACGCGTGGCGATACGTAGCAGATTGCCAGCTTACAGGTGGTGGCAGCACGTCTGGCGGCCGGCCAGCAGGTCTTGTGATGTCGTAGAGGAAGAGTGGGAGCGTGGCCAGCAGGACTGTGAGGAGGCTTAATAGAGGCTATGCACCCATGGCGTGTCACTGTGATTTGGATAAATAGCGTATAGGAAGACCGTACTACAGTTGAGCATTTGTGATTTTGCTGGAATGATGCACTTGTAGTACTGCCTTCATTTAGGCACTAATAAGACGGGGAGTGGGCAACTTAGCATGGGTGGCAGCGTATGGCGCACCATTTTCAAGCAGTCGCTGCCACATTTTTATTGTACATATGTGCACTTTTTTTTTTTTTTTTTTATATTATTAGGAAAATGTGATCAGACAAGTAAGAACTGCAACCCTAAAACTCATATTTAACCACCGAGAATTAAATAATATTTAAACCATTTTCTATGTAATTTATTACTTTTATTTCCTTCATAGCTTTTTTATTAGAACAACAGACTTTCGGAGAAAAGAAGTTTGGCAACCATGTGCTGATGTGCTAGCCTAGTTACTTAAAAAGCAAAGTACATACATGTATGTTGAAATGCTGGCACTAAAGTGCAAAGGATGCAACATGAAGTGTGCAACACAAATAAAACACCTTGTTAATCAGGGTCAGAGGCTTGTATAACGCCAATGTGACAGAGATAGTGGACATTACATGATTTCCAAATAGTGGGTATTTGTATTTTATTCACATTGCAGACATAACCAACCTGAAAAACTAGGCTATGAAATACAGAATGAAGCATTATGTTTTCCACACATGGTTCTAACTTAACAATTGCATCCTTCTGCAAAATGTATGGTATATACTTGGATTACTATTCATGAAATGTAAATATAAGATAAGGGAATGATGATTTGTTTAACTGATTCTAACTAGCAGCAATTGGCAGCTGTTGCTTGGATTATATTTGATAAAATACAATATACCTTGCTGGATGCACTGAAGGTGTGACCTCGGCACACATTTGTGTTTTGGTGCTTGGATCAATATTGCTAATTTATGTTCACTTTATTAAAAATGTGTCTGCCTATTGAAATACCTTAACATTTGGCAGTTGAGTAGAAATCATTTTAAAACTTTCCAAAATATTAATGGCCACACCTATCCAATGACACTACCTCCATTAAACTGCAAGGCGTTGTAACAGTCATATTACAATGTATAAGGTGCAACATTTGTGTGTGCATTTATGAACATTTTGGATGGGTTGCAAGACTTGCTGACAGATTTGCAAGCATTTTTTACATTGTAAGTACAGTAGTACCGGTATCACAGTTTAGAGAACTTGGTTGTTAGGGGGAAAGGATGTGTCAACTGGATCGTGGCCAGTATTTTTTTTTTTTAAATACAGTTCTATAGTAAATGAATACTGTATGTAACTAATTGTATATTGAATCACATAATCCTAAGTGGGTGGAAAACAGCACATGATTTGTACGTATTACCATTCTTATTTTGCCATGCTTGTTCAATAAATATCCACTTCAAGACCACTACGTACTGAACTAGACCAGTAGCAGGCATTTAACAGTTTGCCTTAAAGTATAGTACCAAATTATTAGTATTGATATACATAATGTATCACCAAAATACAAACTATTCACCTTCAGAAAGAACAACAATACAATAGAAAAACAAGTGAGAAAAAACTTTTATTTCATGAGCAGAGAACACACACAAGTCTATTTTATTCACATGGACTACAATAACTGCCAAACAGCTAAAAAATAAAAATACTATGAACTACAAATACATTAACTATGAGAACATAAAACATTTAAATATTTTAACATTCTAAACATACAGCAACGTGAACTACAGTTTAAATTAGAGAAATAAATGTTTTGTGACTGCAGTTACCTTGAACTTTCCATCCTTGAAGTAATACTAATCAACTTGTGATACAAAATTATACTAATACAGATCACATATGTAATTAAATTATATTTTACAGTCGAGTCTTTATGTTCAACATCACACTTTCCACACGCACACACACATTCTTTTTTCTCTTCTATGAAAAAAAATGTTTTCTCTCATTATAATCTTGAGTTTTACATTATCTACAGGAATCTTATATGTCAACCTTTCCTTGGTTTGGATTTCTGCAACAGAAAACAAAAATGCATTATTAATGTAATTTTAAAATAGATTGCGTGGAAGATCACATTTTACACATCCGCTGCATCCATTACTGGTTACCACAAAAAATTCCTCCACATTATGGAAATTCACAAGTTCTAACAGACATGACATACATTTTTTGGACAAATAACTTTGCTCTAATCTAATGTATGTACATCAATGGTCATAATATACCAACATACTAGTGTAGCTGTACACTTTATAATACTAACTATACGTCTTGTGATGGGGGTTGTCCGAGTATTTTGGCTGCACTGCAGAAAGCAGTTGAAGGTCTCATATGCCAAGTGTACATTATTGTACAGAGACAGTGACTAAGCACTTACAACCAATCTTTTTCAAGTACAAAAATTGATTGCTCATGTTATATTTTATTTTCTTTAATAGGGCTTGGAGCCATCAATATTCATTATAGAATACAAGACTATATGTACTACTACCGGTAATATATATATCAGAGTAATAAGCAGTAACATTCAATTTAAAGCTTCAAACATAAAAAAATATGTGTACTGAACCAAATCTTTCATGAGTAGAAATTCTTAGTTACGTACATAATTCATTTGAGCTGAGATTAAACGGTTGAATATCCTTGGCAGTAGAAGTAATGCATTATTTTAGTGTACATACAAAATTAAAGTAATTAGTTACAGACATTGAAAATAATCTGACCATCAGTAATTTGAAATTTAACACTGTACGAATCCTGTTAAGTTGTAATTTTTAAAAGTAAGGTTAAAATGCAGTTGTAAGCAATCTCAAAACACATTTCTACAGCAACAAAATCTGAATGCTGATACAGCATCAACAGCTGGTGGGTGATTCATCTATACGAAGTGAAGTGAGAGGTTTTATAGGTAGGGCCAATGAAAAATGGTGAATAAAAATGAGCAGTTTCGGTGAATAAAACAAGTTATTTCGGTGCAAAATTTCGGTGAAAAAAAATTGTTTCGTTAAAAAATTATATCAATTTCGTCATTATAATTTCGTAAGTTTATTTCTATTTGATGAAAATAATTGTTTAACTAAGTGAACATTTATACAAAAAAAACAATA